>JAVJGH010000054.1:11835839-11850161 GCA_035590175.1 Aviceda leuphotes
CAAAAAACCTTTTTTGAGCTTCAAATCTGCTGTGGGGGAAGAAGAATCTGTTGTCTTTTAGGCACAGAATGGGTAGTACATAGCCTGAAACACGCCATAGATATCTTCCTGCAAAATCAGTATGTCTATAGGGAAGGTTACTGTGTAGTTTTATGTCATTTATATATACAAACACTTTTCATAGCTTTGAGAAGGAAGAAAAGGATAAGCTTGCAGATATCCAGAAGCCCCTGTGTGGCACTCGTAGACATTCATTATTAAAGAACCATTACATGTTTTGTGTCATTTGGGATGTACGTTCCCTGGCTTGCACATACAATATAAACAGAAAATATCACAGTAACAGATTATGCACTGGTACAGCTCCATCCACTTCCACGGCAGGACTTACCATTTATAAATTGATAAGACATGTCAAACTCTAGCCTTAAATCTTTTCCTTCCTTGCTTCCCAATCTAGGATGTTACAGTTTTTCCATGATGCTGGCCAGCTATCTGCGAGAAGTGCAACAGAGAATTCGTAATTAACCTCTGTGGCACTATTGCCAAGAACCCTTTAATCATCAAAGATTCTTTCTGAAGAAATTGGATTTTGCCCATGTTGCAGAAGAGGAAGGATCTGATTCTGCTCATAAAAATTGTAAGACTGTGTATTATTAATTTATGTTTCTTTTTCTTACAGTTTTTCCATGCTACAGCATAAGATTCAAATGTGAACATGCTTATGGTCAGACACGCTATGGATTATATTGCAGTAGCATGGAAAGGTCACACATGGTAAAAAGGAGTAGGACTGGTGCAACTGGCACTGAAGCTCCTTGCATGAGGAGGGGATTAACAGAAACCTCTGAGGTAGACCTCTGGTTTTGGATGGAGAACATGAAGTCAGGCTCCCAGGCCCAGGTCTCACCAAAGATCCTGGTGCCTCACGGTCAGTTTTGAGGCCCTTGGTCCTCCAGAGTTGAATCCAGGACTCTGAGTAAGTCTGTCATGGGGAAAATTTGCTGCCTTACGAAGGGAACCTAAAAGGACAGTTTGTTTGAGCCAGGAACTGTCTAAAAGTTTGCATGAATGAAATGTCGAGCCTCATCTCCCAGGTACCTAATTCAGCTCTGCATTAAGATGTTTCTATTCCAGATATGCAGCCCAAAAGACTGTCCTGAAGGTTAGATGCTGTTACTTTTTACTTCAACCCAGTGTTGAGCTGTAGTTTGCTTCATCATGTTTAATTAAATGACTGCTAGTCACTGAAGCATCATTTTTTCTCTCAGTCTCAGAGGCACGGATATAGACAGAATATGTTTGCTTCAGTTCTCTCTTTCAAAGATTATGCTAAGAAGATCAGGAAAGACATTTACAAATGCATCATAGAAACAGAACATGTGAGGAATTTACTTTCAAGACAAACAGGAGGTCAGGAATAATCAGAACCTCTCACTCTCTTGCATTAAAACAGTGATAAGCAAAAGGTATTCTCTCCAGGCTGCAATGTCTAATGTAGCCTTTCAAAACAAACAGAAGGTTTCCACTTGTTTACTCCATTTTCTTCTAGCTGCTTAGCTGTGATGATACTCTGCTTTCTTCTACAGCTGCCTTCTCCACAGTCAGTCTTCTCCATGAAGATTTCCTTTCTCCTTCATAGCTTGCATCATTCATATTTCATTATCCCACTCTGTGTTAGAAAATGCTCTGTCCTCTCTCTTGTTATGTTCCTTAGCCGGCTTATTTCTTTTCTGCTTTTGTTTTCTGCTCTGCCTTTTCCCACTTTCTTACTGCAATCTTGCCCTTGGTGAGCTCCTGTCTACCTAACTACTGCACCTAAACACAGCCAGACCAGATCTCCCTCTGGGAAAGTGCAAAGACTCCTCCTGCTCTCCACTGGCTCTGTGGTGGGCAATGGAGTTATCTAAGTTCAGAGGACAGTTCCACTAGGACCCTAAAATTTAGAAGCAAGCTGGGTGAGTGGGGCTAATATTTCTTCTCTTGCAGATTTTTTTGAAGTTTAATCCCCTCGTTCTACTCTTTTTCAGTTGTATTCTCTGGCTTTCTCCAGATCTTTTTCTCAAACAGTTCCTTCATCCCCTTTAAGGCTGTGCCTGAAGAGACAGCAAAGCCCCTCTCAAACTTGGATTGGTTTGAACACCTCACATCTGAACATAACACCTTCTTTCTTTGAAGCATTTCTGTTTCAGAGCTTCATCTCTGGCCCTGCAGCAACACTGGGACACTGCAGGAGAGCAGAGTCTCTGTACTCTGTGCTACACTTCCCACTTTGGAAGGGTAACCTGGATGCAGTAAGAGCATCTCTTAGTCTTCCTGGGTTCACAAGAAAGTCAGGTACAGAAGTGAAGCCTTTTTGTAAAAAAAAGCTGCTCCATCATTTTTCACTCTCCCAAATGCCATCTATTTTGCCCAGTGTTAGGAATGACCCAGACTCCCATGTCGACTCCCAAGGCCATTTTTGAGCTGCTAGTCTCTACCTTTATGCCTACAGACATGTTTTCTTGTCCTGCATCCACTCACAGCTGAAGTTAAAAAAGCAAAGGCTATCTCCAGAAAATATCCTCGCATTTGAACTCATATACCTGTGCTGACAAACAGCAGCTCATCACTCGCTGCCCTTATCCTTGCACACAAACCTGCTGAAGGAGAGAAGGAACACGGGAGTTCCCTGCCAGCCCGAGCTTGAGCTTCCCAGAGTCCCTGCTGCCAGCACAACTTGCTCACTGCTCTCTGCACCTCATCAGTCATTTCTGAGAACACAACATCAAGAAAATAATCTACCACATATCAGGAAGTGTGGGAGGAGAAGAGGTATTTTTATGTAAAATTAGCCCCCCCCCAAATCCTCAGAACTGCTTGACTGAGGTCAGTAGGAAAACCGAAGGAGTTTAACCATGGGAGATTTCCCCAGTTCTTGGAAAAGAGAGCACCAAGCCTGCACAGCATCACGTACGGCTGCTGGGGAGCTTCTAGCCCTGTGATGTGGTCAGGACAAATGCGTGAAAACCTGTGTTGTGTGGACATGGACTTAAAGCACTCAAAACCAGGATGTGAACTCAAGAGCTGCTGAACTCAATTGTTCTTACCAGATTCTACAACCCCTGCTCCCCACCCCCCCTTTTTTTTTCTTTTTTTTTTTTTTTTTTAAGTAAGAAGATCTCTCCACGCTGCTGGGAACACTGCAAGGAAGGTTAATCCAGACAGTTACCACTTAACTGTTTACAGGTCTGAGGAATCAAAAATCAGCATAGACAGAGAAAGACTAGACGGTCCATTCGAGAGCAGCCATTTAGCATGCCAGAGATCAAGTTCCCCTGGAAACAGAGGGATGTCCAAAGCTTCAGCAGGGGATTCCTCTCTTCCCTCATTACACTTGGACGCTGAGCTACAGCACAAGCCTCTACTGTGGTTTAAAGCTAAAGTGTCTTAATTGCTTCCTGAATTACACTTATTATAGGAGCCTTGATTAATTTCTCCTTTCTGTTGCAATTCTAGTCAGTGCAAGAAGTCTTTGCTAGTGGCAGGCTTGCCTAGGGCTGCCATTTCTAAAAACACTTCAACAGTCTCCATAAGTAACCAGCATTCACCAGAAGGCAAACTGCACTCTCTAGGAATGCATGTGTTAAATGTGTCAGGGAATTTAGGTGTGCAACAAGCCACTCAGGTCATCAAGCTCAGGTCCACTGCTGTGTGTATACCTGTGCCTGCTGTAATGGGACTCCAGTTTTAAAAATACTTCAATTTCTTTAATCCCTCTAATACTGTTAAAACTATTACTGGGATGTAACCCCAGATGGGAAGAAAATTTCTAATGCTGTTCAGCCTAATTCATTCATCACTGAATTCTTCCTCTTTGTGCCGCCACTGCTGGCTTTTGGCTTAAACAGTCCTTTTTCTCACGGCGTTTATAGATAAGAGATAGAGTCTCTCTAGAAAGAAACAGACACTGGGCTGTTTTAAAGAAAGACCCCTGTACCCACAGCGCTTGGGGTGTATTTAGACACTCAACATCTGGATCTCACCTAACACAGGTGCTGTTTGTAGTTACAGCTGTCTCGTGTTCTGTTGGAGGAAAGCGGAGGAGAACAGGCACACAAAGGAGCACAATGGCCATCCCTTGCAAAGTTTGGCTTTTGTATTAGTTTCACGTTTATGCCGGGGATGTTCCTGTTGCTTTTGATTGCTCCTGGTGTTTCCTGGTGTTCCTTTCCATGCTCGGAGTAAGGAGGATTTGTGATGCCCACGGCAGGCAGGTGCCCTTCAGCCCTCTACCAGCCACTGCCTTCTGCTGCTTTCCCACGGGTGAGCAAAGTGCCTCAGGTCTGGCTGCTCCAGCACTGTGCACCAGCAGGGCATTCCCCAGTCTTCTGCCTAACAAATACGAATTAGCAAGGTTCAGATTTGAAAACAAACCAAACAAACAAAAGCTCTAAAATAAGACAGGGATGAACACCATAATACCAAAATATTCTACCAAAAATACTCCTGCTCAGGACTTGCCTGGTTTTGAGAGCGCTCTAACTCACTGGAAGCCTCCCTGTTTTCACCTGCGGTTCCCTCAGGCACACAGAAATCTGCTGCTGTGCGTGACTGGGACCTTCTCCATCTTGGCAGTTGATGCTTTGCTCCTGTATGAACTCTCTTATCCAGAAACTAGGCAGAGCTATGCTTAAATCTTCTCACAACCCAAACTATATTCTATACTCTGAGTTCCTGTAAGACCTTCTTGTAAGGCTGGGACCCCCACAACAGGCACTGGGACTGTTTCATTCATAAAATACCAAGCTCACTATTTCTTCAGTGCTAGGGAAGTGAGTCAGGTCCCCCATCTATCCTCCCTCCCCCAATTAATCCCCCTCTTTCCAGGAGTGCAGCACAAGCAGCAAGGGGTGAGCTGCTCTGGGCGGGCGGTCTCCTCTTCCGCAGCCAGCGCTGAAGCTCTGCCAGGCTGCAGAGACACAGATCAGGAGAAGAGCAAAGCAGCCTCCTGAGCACACACTCACCTGCAGCAGGGAGGCGTCAGCCCTGCTGCCTCCCCCAGTCCGGAGCACCATCTCAGCCCACGGTTAATTTAAGCATGTGCTTACTTTCATTGTTACTAAGAGCACTTGCACGTTACATTACCCACATCTTGCCCCATCAGCCTCACTGTGTTTTTAGAACTTCTACAGGGCAGCTTTTTTTCTATTTTTATTTCATCTTGAGCAACATCTAGGCTACCTGTATCCCATGAAAATATATCCCACCCCTCAGTTTCCTCTGCATAACTATCTCCATCCCCTGGGATTGAAAGCTCTTGCTTTCTTTGGCCAAGAAGTCTCCCTCAGGCCCACAGCTGTCAATCAACCTTTCTCTCAAGCTACCCAATTGATTAACATAGTGAAGTTAAACTGCGAACAATTAGTCTGAAGATCAGTACTTGTATTTTTTTAGACCCACGGAAGGGCTTATGAGCCACAAGCCTGCCTGTTTCTTCCCACAGCTATACCAGCTGGTCTGGAGAATGACGCGGACCTTCTCTCATTCCTGCTCGTGAGTCCCTGACAGCTACAGTCCAGGCTCATCTCAAATCCACAAGTAATTGTCAACCGTGTTTCATAACTTCCTGCGCATTTGGGTAGATGGAAGAGATGGCAAGAGGAAGCTATTGTTGTGCCTAGCAGAGGGGAGGTGAAAGGCAGGCCAGCTGTAGGTAATCAGGGTGGAAAGCTGCTGCTGTGCCATTCTGGAATTTGCAATTTGCAATTGGGAGAGACATTTTTTTCTATCCTGCCAGCTGGAGGCTCTTGGCAAAGTGGTTATGTTTTTAGAAGCTAAATAAATTCATCTTTCTTATTTTTCCCCAGAGTTTTGGATTTTACCTCAAGAGGTTTGATGTAAAGCTTTTTATCGTATTTGACTAACAAAAGACTTATTAAAAATGAAAGAGGACACAAGAAAAATAGGAAGAAGTACAAGTGTTCATCTGTATTCAGCAAATCAACTGCTTTTTGAACATATGAAAACTGAGTGGTTCTGAATGTCTTTATTTTCTATTCATGAAAATAAACAATCTTACACTGACATACAGTTACCACTCCAGTTTATGTTCCTGCAAAGTGCAGCGCTTTGAGTTGTCTTGTAGCACTGTACACAATCAAGTACCTGCAAATAATAGTCAACATATTTATAATACTCTAACAAGGGGATCATGCTCCAAAAACTCTATACCTCTTATCCTTAGTGAGCTTTGATGTATGGTTTGAACTTGTGGTATATGACTACTTGTTCAGCAATATTGGGTTAGTTTTGGTTTTCTATTTTAAAAATACATTTCAATGTCTCTTATTATTTTCCTCCGGAGATTATGCAATGATTTTCTGATTAAAATGTGTTGAACTACAAGGCTTAAAGCTTAAACATATCTTTGGGTTAGTGTTGGTGTTTATGACAAACTGTCAAACATGGAGACCATTTGACTTGGTCTTTATTATTGACAAAAATTAGCCCTCCAACTTGTTCTGTGTATTATACCTACCGAGGTGTGATTTCAAAACCCTTTTGTCACCTGTCCTATATCTGTAGCATAACACACTGTAGCCCCGAGTCATGAAAGCACATGCTGAAATTTAAGCACATGCTTAAAAGCTATTTACTTATTAGAATATGCTCAAGCACATGCTTTTATACTAATGTGTTTTGCTGAACCGGTGTGATGAAGTCTAACTGCAGTGTCCCAAAACATCTGCTCTCAGGAGAATTAGGTCATGTAGATTTACAGAACTTCAGGAAAAGGTAAAAATTACAAATTCAGTCTAACCTATTACCCAGACCTTTCCATTTTCTTTAGAAGAACGCAAGATAGGAAGGCATTTGCAGGATCAAAACGTTCATAAAACTGCTTTGCAGCTACTCAAGTTTGAAGGTGGTTGTTCAGATGACGGTGGTGCTCCCTCCTGACCTCAGAGCCTTTGAAATAAAATAAAAATGATTTTGCATGAATTTGTCAATGAATTAAGAAGATGATATTTCAAAAAAGAGCAACACCCAGAATTTGACCTTTTCCACTCTACTGACAAAAGCAGTCACTTTGTGTTACCAGCTATTGTGAAATTAAGGTTGAAGAAGCATGGAAAATAAGAGACTTTTATTTTAAGAAGAGGTAAGTCACACCCCCTAACAGATGGTACCAAATTTCTCACGTCCTGCAACCCTGAGAGCTACTCTTCAAGGGGCCATTCAAAATTGAGATATAGAATCATAGAATGGTTGGAAAAGAGCTCTAAGATCATCAAGTCCAATCATGAACCTAACACTGCCAAGTCCACCACTAGACCATGTCCCTACGTGAGTGCCACAACTACATTTCTTTTAAATACCTCCAGGGATAGTGACTCAACCACTTCCCTGGGCAACCTGTTCCAATGCTTCATAACCCTTTTGGTGAAGAACTATTTCCTAAGATCCAATCTAAAAAATCCCAATGAACATACCAGGGATATGAAGTGCTTGGTCTGATTAAGGTTTGTGTAACTGCTCTTTCATTTTTGCACTGTTCCAATGGAAGCACACTGCTGCTAATTTCCTTCTACTGTTTTCTTTTCATGCAGCCTTCAGAGCTGAAACAAGTGGAGGGACAGGAGATAAAAAATCAAGCATATGTGCTGTATCTTCCATTTTGGGTCTTCATGAGCCCCAGCACTGTGTCGTGGAAGGAAGATTTCTGCGCAATGAATCCTCTCCTACAATTCAAGTTATCCCATCATCTTCGTCAAAGAAAAATCTCTTCAAAGCACAATTGCTAAAGATGTAGAATTTTATTATCAGAATGGAATGAAAGATGTGCCTTTCACTAAAGGCCTCTTCCCTGAGCTTGTTTAAAAAAAAATACTTTACTGCAAAATGCTGCACCATCTAAAGTGAAACAGTATGAGGAACACAGCCATATTGATTGAGATCACTTTAAACTTGAATATAATTTTCCTGTTTACAAGATATTTTAAAAAATTAGTCTGCTGCTATTTTTCAAGTTCTGGAAAATTGAGCATTTAAAATTTTTAATATTAATATTTCCATTGCCTTTTTAATGCTAAGTTAAACCTTTTGATCAGACCGTTTTGATTTTCCAAAAGAAATACTTCAAAACCTGTGTTCTGCAGGAAATACCTGCACTTTGGATTTTTGTTCAGCTGCAGGGTGGCAGCTGTACTTTTCAATATTTCCTGGAGAATGAGCTGGTGGTAAAATGCTTTCCACTCTACAAGAAGACTGGTGATAAATGCAGTAGCAGCAATTGTGCATTAAGTAAATGTGGTATGAAATGTGGTTTAGAGTCCCATGAAACAGATGGCAACGATTTTCCTCCTAACAAGCAGAGAAGCTGTGAATTTGCAGCTTGAATTCAGTGTCCAGGAATAAGACCCAGCAGGGCAGGAGGGAGTTATGATATTGCAATCACAAGTGTTGTGCCAAGCGGATGCAGGGAACAAAACTCATTTCCATCAGCTTTGGGAGAAGTCTCCCACCTGCACAGAGGGTTGCACAGACAAGTTGCATATGAGAGGGAAAGAGAGGTTAAAAATGAAGATGAAGAATTAGTATTAAATTTAAAAAAAAAAAAAAAAAAAGATCTTTGAGAGCCTAATCTGCTCTTCTAAATCACTGCTAGAAGCTTCAGCACTGTGCTGAAGTACTGTGTAATTGCCGGGGATCTCTTCACCTCACAGGTGCAGAGCAATATCCATTTATACAGCTAATCCTGGCTGGGATGAGAGACAAACATCTTTTGGGAGATTCTGTCAGAGTGATAAATAACAGAAATAATTTCTAAAACAAAGGAAATGACTGATTTGGTGAAATTAGTTATGTTCCAGATAAAGCAGGTCACCGCATACTATTTTATCTATGGCTTTAATTGCTGAACTATGGCATGTTTTCATGACGTCAGTGCTCCGACTCTCAGTTCCTGTTGCACCTCCTGACTCGACAGCTCCAAAATCCTCTCAAGCACTCTTTAGTGCAGATTTAGGGCTTTAACAGTGGAAATAAATCACAACAAAAGAAGCGTTCAGAGCTCTATTAGATCATTCCTCTTGACACAAAGGCTGCCGTATTTATGAAATAAGACTTTGTGGGTCTGAAAAATGCTTACAGAGTCTCCGAATCTGAGCTCCTCTATGATGCCTCAGGGAAGAAGGTCCATATGGCCTTGAGGTGTAGGAACAGAGAAAAAAAAGCTGACTAGTGAGGCTATATTACATGTGTATATCAAAATCAGCTGTTGAGATCCCAAAAGCAGGAAGGAAGTTGAAAAATTGGATGAGACTCACAAAGAGACAGGAAAATGATTACAAGATGTAAAACACAACTTCTAATGAAAGATTCAAAGGGCTTAATCAAGCTAGGTTATAAAAAATATTCCAAGAGGTGACTTCTTTCATGCCCAGCTGTCTCCACCAGGATCAGAACATGGGTCTTTAGCCCAGCAGATGAAAGTGTAACTAGATCAAATAGCTGGGAGCTGAAGAGCTATTCCGATTCAGATGTGAAATAAAGCTTAGGTTTTTAAGCTGAGGGCAATTTATGTCTGGAAAGAACATATCCAAAAGGCTCTATGTTTCACTGGAAAATGTTAAACAAGGACTGATGACTGTCTAGAAGAGATGATCCAGTTCAAATCAGAATTGGCTGATCTTTGTTGTGCAGAAGACCAAACCATAAGATTGCTATGGTGCCTTTTGAGCTGAGAAACAAAAAAAAATCCCAGAAAAGAAAACTTTTCTTCTTAGGCAGTTTGAGTGCATGTAGAGCTGGCTGAGCCAACAAGAGCTAAACAATGTACAGGTGCTGGACATT
This sequence comes from Aviceda leuphotes, assembly GCA_035590175.1. Classification (NCBI taxonomy): domain Eukaryota; kingdom Metazoa; phylum Chordata; class Aves; order Accipitriformes; family Accipitridae; genus Aviceda; species Aviceda leuphotes. The sequence continues at coordinate 11,845,677 of JAVJGH010000054.1, forward strand.
TACCTGAGACTACTTGTCTATTTTTCCTCTCTGGCCAGTCAGAGAGATGGCACCATGACTAATTTGGTACTCAGATAGGTCAGAGGAATTGTCCCATGGAAGTATTACACTCACCGACCACAGATGGAGCCTATCTGACTCGCTTAAACTATCTATCCTGCTTTTAGATTATTAGATTATTTCTTTTGAGATGAACGCTAGTCTCTTTTCTCAACATACCGTATCAGTGGAATATTTAGATTGAACATTTTTTTAGATTAATCCCTTTGAGACAAAGAGAGGGCTTTAAGATATCACTAGAAGCATGAAGGTGCTTTCACTCCAGAGATAATGTTCTGAGGCATTATCGAATTTAAATGATACAAGGTTTTTATAACTTCTTCTGGTATTAAGCTACGTGTCTTTCTACAGTGATTCATTAACTTCAGCAGAGCTGTACAATGTAGTTAAGGGAAAAGTTCCGTGCAAATATTTTACATTAACTTTCTTGAGCACAATCTTACTTTTCTTGTAAAAAATTGGTATTTTCTTCAATGTAAGTTTTCCCTGAGAAAAGAATGCAGGATTTGGCCCCTGGCTGTGCTGTAATTCTTAAAAGGAATTTGGTTTTTCCTTCAGTATTCTTAAAAAAGCCTTAGATACATCACAGGCCTTGAATATATGCAGATCAATATGGACTAAATAATGAATTCCATAAATGTGGGCAAACTGGAACAAATCTTGTTACTGGTTTCAGAAAAGGTATGATAAACAATAGATTAAATGAATCTGCTTATTTTCAAATGTTAACAGTGAGGTTACTTGAACTCATTCTGGGAGTTCAAGCAACACAAAGATAGAGGGGAAGGCCATGTTTGTTCGTCTGTGTTCCCTGGAAAGGACATAAGCCTGCTTACCAGCTAAATGTGTCTTGCATTCTGTCTGTGAAGAGGTCTCCAGGATTAATATCACTCAAAAAGTGCCATAGCCTGGGTTTTGACCTTTCTCTCTTTCTTTCTTTCTTTTTTCTTTTCCTTTGTTCCTTTTCTTTTCTGGGATTAGGAAGACTTTCACTTTAAGGTGATTGGTTTCAATCTAGACAGTGTTTGTCTAAATAAATCATGGTCACTGCTACTTTTTGACCCTTCTTGATTGCCCGTGTGAAAGGAATTCTTGGCTCAGGTCCATTTCCAAAGGGAGAGATGCTAACAAGAGTTGATGGGTAGAGTATGGAAGCCAATAACTACATGCATCTGGAAACAGCACTTTGTCACTGGTCTGTTTTCTTCCTGACAATGCTCACAGCATTATCAATGTTACCACAGTGGATTACTGAAACACAGTGGGTTTGTTTTAAAAGGGAATAAAATTACCTTCAAATAATTGTTCGTAATAACATCTTATCTGTCTTGCTTGGCCTGATGTTGTACAATGCACTTCACATTTTGCACTGACTTCTTCAGCTATTGCAGATTGGTCAGTGTCCTCAGCCTTTGCTCTCTTAAAATCAAGTGTTTTTATCTTATCTGTGATAGAGTTCATGTTAACTTCACTGGAATCTGATTTTTGTCTTTCCATGGAGGCAGCTGGAGCATAAACCATGTCATATAATGAACAAGGACAGTCTAACACCAGAACTGTATAAGAGCCAAAGTTTGCATGTAGATAGCATATTTAGGATGAGGATTTAAATATCTGCCATGTATTGTTCTATTTAGGGCTAACACTACTCTGCATTTGGAAGAGGCAGTAGCAAGCCTGATGTGAAATAATGAAGTCCTTTGTTTCTATGGTACATGAGTTCTCACTGTGTACTAAAGTAATTGATAGTTGTGCAAAAATTGAACTATAAAGTTTAAATATTTATAAAATAACATTGTGGAAGTGCAGCTAGAGGTTCCACATTTAGGGCTTAAGCAAGGATGTAACTACTTTATTATGTGTGAATAACAGTGTATCCACACACAAATTACAGCACTTACTCTTTCAGTACCTAATTAGTTTCCACACAGTTTACAGATAAACCAGTTAATTCATGAAAAAGTTAATATTTTCCCAAAGAAACTTAGGGCTCTTTGTCAGCACATTATTTATTTCCTGTGCAAGTTCATTGTTCAAATAACATTGCCTTATCAAATTCCTAGATAACTGCATTCATTGCAGTAAGATCTACAATATTCATTTGAACTATCCTTCAAAACAGTATTCATCTTTTTTGTCCTTTTTGGAGATTAATTTTTGTTTTCCACAGGAGCTGAAAAAGAAAAGTAATCTTTTTAAAAAAAAAGAATAAAATATTGGTTTGAAATAGTTTCACTCCCTCACCAAGGGCAACAGGATTAGACCATGGTGGCCCACAGCAGATGCTTCTGTTGATCTCAGACTTGAACTGGACCACAGATTTTGTGTGCCTTTTTGAGACTAGGTAAAGGCACGTAGATTTGTTAATTAAACATTAGCCTGGGTGGAGTACTGACATGGAAATATCCATTTTACAAGTTGTGAGTAATGGGTCACTCTCATACTAACCAAAATACGGGCTGTCACTTTGGACGTGAGGGAGAATCTAAGTATGACTTCACCGTGACTGACCTACTTTGCTGAGGAGCCCTACCTGGCCTCCTTCCCAGGTATCTTTTCAGAGGCATCTTCTCATTATCTTCAGATATCAGATCTACGTGTTCCAATATGTAATTAATCTCACAGTGAGAGGATCTGTTTTCATGTTGGAAGATTAATTTGTCTAACTTTAATTTACAATTATTGGAGCTTGTTTTGCCTTTCTTTGCTAGGTTAAAAAGCTCTCAGGTATTTTTTCTGTATATATGCACCCAGTGCAAGGACAGATGCCATCTCTTGGCCATGTCTTTGGTGAAGTGAAACTCAGGGTTTCTCAGATCTCCAGAAATTCCATGTCCTTGAAATGTGAAAAATAAATCAGCTCTTACCATTTCTGTGTGCAGAAGTAAAATCATTGTCCTCCTTCTCATGCTTCATATATATATCTTTTTCCTAAACAGATATAGTAAGGATTATTTTGGATTTTTGCAACAGTATCACAAGTGAGTGGTCCCAGGGACACACAGCACTTTATGATGACACTGGATTTTGCTCAAGACAAGCTCACATGCTTATGTGACATTGCAGAGCTGACAGAGTTTTCTGCCTTTAGTTCCTGAGATAACTCTTTTGCAACTAGCTCAACTATAACTTCACGGCATTGCACCATTCTAGAAATCCCTGCCTTTACAATGCTTTCTCTTTCCCCTCATGCAGGCACAATCTGTGTTCTTAGTTCTCACAAACCATGTTTTCAGTGTTGTTTAAAACAGACTTCATTGGCCTGAGACCGCTAACGAAGTGGTTCAGAATACACTTGAAAGTGCTACTAACTCTCATTACTGTTCACTATTTTACCAATCCCTATTCCACTTGAAACTGGTTGTGCAAATATTGTGGAGCTTTGAGAGAGTTAAAACTGAAGGTAATTTGGTCCCATCTATTTGAGTAACCCTGGACATACTTCTAGCAGCAATGATGTTCTGTGGGAATGCTATGGCAACATCGAAATGTTGGCTGTCTAGCAGGCTTACTGCATCCTGTGCATGAACCGTGAATAAACAGAGGAATTTAGTTCCCAGAGTGTCAGTCTGGCACATTTCACAAGCACTACATTCACTTACCAAAAAAACAAAAAGTCAGCCAGTCATACAGAGAAAGTGCTACAGTGACTGAGTGATAAATTTCCTGCTGCTAACCCTTGTATATACTAACTCTGAGCAGCTAGGAATAAATAAAGCATGGCTTAATTCAGAGAGGAAATATGCTATCCTTCAGGGTTTTTTTTAAATTTTTGTTCTCATCTGCTTTTCTTTGTTCATACTATTGTTTTGGCTTTGCATCTCCTTGCTAGTCTCTGGGCATATTAGTATGCTTGCTTTCAGTTAGATATGATCTCTCTCTAAAACAAAGGCTGGAGATATGGTCAGTGAAGTACCAGGTTTGAGCTAAAAAGCCCAAAAAGGGATATTAGTCCAGGGTTCAATGGATAGGAACACATTCATATTGTTTCTAGTCTGCTGTAAATAAGAGCACAACACTGAGTTTGCACTTAGTTCTGTCATGCAGTGATTTCCAGTGCCCCAAAGTGAATATAAAGTTTGCATCCACCTATTGGTCTCTTTTGCTGTGTATATCTTAAAAAAGGAAATGCAAGGACATTTATAGGATTATGCTGCTTTTTCAGATGACATGTAAAATGGATGAGATGGGAGTAGGGTAGAGCTTAGTCCATTCACAGCAAGACTTCAGGCTCCCTAGTCAGAGAGTCCACGTTTGGAAAGTTTCTCTCACTGAGGAGAGGTCATAGAACCACAGAATGGTTTGGGTGGGAAGGGACCTTAAAGATCATCTAGTTCCACCCCCCCTTCCATGGGCAGGGACACCTTCCACTAGACCAGGTTGCTCAAAGCCCCATCCAACCTGGCCTTGAGCACTGCCAGGGAT
>JAVJGH010000054.1:11859401-11874257 GCA_035590175.1 Aviceda leuphotes
CTCTCCTTCCTTTTCTATTGAACCCAAATTTTCTGGAAAGATCTTTCCAAAAAATCCAGGTACACAGAGAGCCTGGGAAGCCCTACCTCATCTTCACATCAGGCCCCGGTGGCTGGGAAGCCTATAGACAAAGCAGACCATGGAAGGAAGGAACTGTCCCCAAAAGTCTGCCAGAGTCAGGCTGTTGCTCAAGGAGCCCAAGGAGCAGGCAGGAACGCAGCCTTGAATGTCTGATTTCCCCTGAAACTTTTGGTGGAGTCAGCGATGGAAGGTTTCACTTTGTTTTGTGCCAGAGCAATGCCTTCCGAGAAATCTGTTTTGCTGGAAAATCACCAAGCAGCTCTACTCTGAAGCCCTGTGATGGCTCTTCTGTCAGACTCAAAACATGAGCAAAGGTTTACTGAGGAAGACAGTGGCCATGGCTCTGAAGCCTCCTCTTCCAAAGCAGCTGCTTCAGACTAAGCAGGACATCATGAGTTATCTCAAACAGCATCAGATGCCTACATTATCAGGCAGCTGAACGAAGGCCCTGTTGGCTGGCCAGCTTTCTGGGCCACACTGAAGAGCTCTCCATTGACTTCAAAGAGCAGCTTCAACAAGGAATGCACTGGCAGACAGCACAAAACCCAAATGTATGTGTCTTAATTTCAAACTGAATCTCTCTCACTTAGAAGTGCAATGTAACCTCAGTGATTTGAGCAGGAGTGTTTGTGGACCCCTGCTTTGCATTTTCTAAGCTGTTGAAATGGAGGACTAGAAGAACGAAGTTTAGTTTTAAGCGATTTTCATAATAGAAGCAAGAACCCAAATTTACATGACTGAATTTGAGCAGGGACTTGAAACTTTGGGTCAAAGTCATTAATCATAACCAAGTCCTTTGTTCGTTTTGTCAAGTGCATTGAGGAAGATTACTTTGCCTGAAGGCTGATCCCTAAGCTTGCTTTGCAGCAGACAGCGATGTCTTCAAAGTCAGAACTGAGATATCGCTGCAGCCACTCAAATTCCATTACACTTGTTACCTCACTCGGCTCAGTAACAGTATGCAAAATTTGACAGATAGGAGCCTGCTGCCCCAGACATTGCATAAACATCCAGCCAGAGACAGTCACTTGCTGGAAGAACACCCAGTCTCTCGGAAATAAGGCAGGCAATAACAGGAGGAGAGAGCTGAGAGAGCACACGTACTGCACAAAACACTGGAGTCTCTTCTGGGAGCGTGGCACTCTGATCAGCCAGCCCTCTGGAAACCAGGTGGTGTCCCACAGCTACCTATTGCTGAGGATGCCTGACTTAGATGACTCAGAATTGTCCCGGGAATCTTCACATAATGTGGGATTTTCTGCGACACCTCTATTCACAGACAGGCAAGTGAATTACTGAAGCAAATGCGCAAGGCAGAAGAGATGAGGAGAGAATGAGCCTCCTAAATCCTAATCTTGATGCTTTGCACACTAGGCTGTTACTCCTTTTCTGTGCTTGTAAAGGAAAATACGCAATTTATTTGTTTACCACCAGCTCTATGGCCATAATTACAGTATCATGTGAGCAATTCAATATAATCTTCTTCATTCTGAGATGTAGACTGATCTATCATTAAGTAAGAATACTTAATTACAGCTTAGTATTCATGCTAGATATATGCTAAGGAATCATCCTGTTATTTTTAATAATTTTGTAAGGCTTTAATTCTACTAAGTTTTGAACTATTACTATCTGAGAAATATGAATAAAAGCATAAGACTGCTCGTCCCTCCAAAAAGCTCTTAGAGAAGCAACCTCTTTGATAGGTAGTGGCTGGAACACCTGCATCATTTAATAATATATGCCCAATTTCTTAGTTGAAAACAAAATTTAAATATGATTCAAAATGTGAATAGATCAAAATTAAAGAGGACTTAAAACAACAACCAACAATGAAAGCTTTAGAAGTTTCATTCTCTAATGCACTATCTTCTGCCACTATGTGGGTCACCTTTAGTTTCCTGAATTCTTTCAAATGATGCCAGATTTTGGCAATCAAAATGAAACAACACAGAAAAGCACACAGAAGTGTTTACATTTGAAATGGTACCTGCATTTTTACCAGCCCCAGAGAGCAGGAGACACAGCAAGGCTCTAAGTGCTGAAGAGGATACTCCTGAGTGCATATACCTCTGAGCAATTTATTAATTGCCTGCTCACGCAAAATAAAATGTCTTTTCCAGCTTTTGCTGAAAACGCAAGACTTCAGGCATAAGATATATGGCCACTTTTGACTTGTAGCACCCTACCATCATCTCTACTCCTTTACTTACTCTTCAACACTTGACAAGTCACTTGCCTATATATCTTGTTTTCCCTTCTCAGAAAATGGAAACTGACAATCTCCAACTTCACAACCTTCTTTTGAGGACTGTTAATTTTTTTAATGCTTATAAGCACTCAGGACAGGCATGGAACACCTAAATATTTAAAAGATAACCACAACGTTGAAAACCTTTACGAACTACGATGAGATCAAAAAGCACAAAGGCTGTACAGAACATAGACAAAATGAAATAAACCAAAATTACAGAGGCCAGCAGCTATTTCACAGCCTCTTCTGTTTTAAATTGCTACAACCCCCATGTTGCACCCCAAACAGCAGCGGGGCTATTTCCACCCGTGGGCTCAGTGGGGCGGTGGGGCTGGGAGAGGCTGGCTGCCAGCCCAGGTTCCTCACCTGCCCGCTGGAGGCACTTGCTGAAACCAGGCGGCTCAGGTGAGAAGGTGCAAATCCCTCCCTGGATCACCCGGTAAGGTTGGCAGAGGATACTCCTCCTCCAGGACCAGTAATAGTAAAGTGCACAAACTAACCCAAAATGAGTACAGGGTGCTACAGCTCTGCATTAACAGCACACAAGATGAAAATACGCCTGGGAAGATGGGGGAGATGAAAGCAAAAATACACTTTCCCCCAAATGTCTCATGTTTATGTTGCAGCAGCATGCTAGCTGGGCTGCAACACGTCCTGCTGATGGGTCTGCTCCACACAAAGATCCTGCATGGAATGAGAGACATCACCTTGCAGCGCTTATCCTCACCCTGGGTCTCAGCCTTCATCTCCTTTTCCCTTTTGCTGACTCCGAGCCTTTCTGCAGGACTGAAATGTGACGGTCCTGCAAAGGCTGCACTGGCTGGAAGGAAGAAGCCTCAAGCAGACCACCAAATACCATTAAGCACTGCCCATGTCCCAACTGGTCTGGGTTTCTGTTTTCTATATAGTTACTGTGTTCAGATTATAGTTCTGCAGTATTCCCCAAGCTGAGAGGAAAAGATCCAAACTGGAAGACAAATAAAAATGGTGGGGAGGGAAGGAATCTTACTCTGCAAATTTATGTTTCCTATAATTCCAGCTGCTGGCAATTTCTGCATTTAATCTTGAATGATAAACCAAAAAGATATAAACAAGGGGGTTAAATTAGGTCTGTCCCTACTGACGTACTCCGAAGATAGAAAATAAGAAGAGTAGACTAATTTTCTATAGTTATTTTATTGAAAGAATATAAATAGGTGAGAGTGGCTCAGATTTTCTAATTCTATCTTTCTGACAGATACAGTAAACAGAATTAGCTAGTTCAAATCAGTAATTACAGATTATACGTCCTCAGTTTTGATGAGAAAAATGTGCCCAGTAAGTTCAGGTATTTCTGTTTAAGTAACAAAACCTTTTAAAAATGACAGCTCTTCATTTTAATTAAACTCATATTTCATCTGGAAGCAGCTTGTAAAAAAAGTCAAGAAAAAAATTAGTCATCTTCTAAACAAAACTACCATTTCTCATTTTCTATCACAATAGAATGCTAAAGTCATGAAATCACAGAGAGATTCTGAAACCATACAATTATGGAGCTGTCTACATAGCTTATCCTCTCAGTTACCCGACAGAAGTACTAAATTTAAAAGCAAAGACTGCATTCAGTTGCAAATTGACATATCTGAATGCTTACTAACCCACCAGAATGAACCCATTTTTAACAAAATAACTAAAAATGCAAATGCGAAGGAGGGCAGAATCTGATTATTCAAATCAAGCTTTTTGTTTTGTTGACGGAAAGTGAGTTTAAGCTCTGTGACTCAAATCCCTTTGTTTAAATCAATCAACCCTGGGGCTCTTTACTGTACGCCAAGGAACCTATCGATGGCTTAAATTCAGAAGAGCCCCAAAGAACATGTACAACTTTAGACAGGCAAATAGTACCATTGATTTCAATGAGATTAGTCATGTTTCTAAAATTATGTCAGACAAGATCTGAGGCACCATATCTTTTACCGCAGAGCTCATTATAGACAGAGAAAACACGCAAACTCTCAGCCACACAAATGCTTCCCAATGTCTGAAATGGAAGCAAAAAAACTTCCATCTTGAACACAATTACTCGTGAGTTTAAACCCATCACATTTAATCAGCTAAACAGCCTGCAAGAAGGGCAGGTTGGTACTTGAAGTGCAGAGGGGGATGTTAGCCTGGGGAGAAGGTGATAAGGTTATTAATTCGCAAGGGGGCAGAGAGAGAAAAACAAAGATGGCAGTTCTCGCCAGTGGAACAGATGAAGGAAAGAAGGGAAGTAGGACATACTGAAGACTGTTAAGTACTAGTAAGTAGCAAGACCCAGATTTAGTATCCACTGAAGTTGTTAATTTTAATATCCAGGCTTATTTCTAAGGTGTTTTGTAAACCTTCACTAAGGTAGCAGATGGAGCCATTAATTTGTGAAAATGATCACCCCAGTAAAGGCCAGGACTGGATTTGGTGACAGACGTGGTCCTTTCCCTGTTCCTGTTTCCTTTGCCGGATGACAGGAGTCACAGAAGAAGTGTCATGCTGCTGTACAGGTGACACAGTATGCCCCAGTCCTGTGTGAATGACTAAACCAACTGTCCTGCCTTGTGTCACAGGAAGAATTGGTTCAAGTTCAAAAATGAGATCCATGAATGGTCAAATCTTATCACCTAAAGGAGGACAATGAAAAACCGGAAAGGAGAAAAACATTAAATCCCTCCTACAACCAAAGTCTATCCTTAATCTGCTATTAAAAAAAAAAAAAAAAGTGGTGCAAGAATGTTAAAAATCCCAACAATCTTCCTGAAAATCTTCATATTCCTTTTATTTCATTCTCAGACAGCTCCTGTCTCTGCAGAGAGCGTCTGACCAGGGTTTTGTTGCTGGACTGATTTAGGGCATAGGTAGCTATGACCCAGAGACTTACACTTGCAGAACTATCAATAGCCAAAATAACACAGTGAGAATTAACCTTTCCTTTTTTACTAAGTGCCCCAGGAGAGTTTCTGTTGCACTTGTATTCATAGGGCTTTTTGACTAAAAGGTTAGAGCAGTTGTTTAGAATGGGAAACAAATACTGTGAGGTTTTGTGGTTCGATAAATACATGCTATGGACTTATCCGGTGCTGAAATAATTTGCTTTGTTTAGGGAGCTCGTATTGAACTACGCTCTTTGGTAATGCCATTTTGCTACACACGTCCGTTTGCCTTGAGAGTCCAATCAATGAGCCCTCCCCACTCGCCCGCTCGCGATGATATACTGCAAACAGCGATGCTCCAGATGATTAAACTTCTGCTTCCCGGGAAAAATTCCAGTTGAATTAATGCAGAACTGTGCTGCGGTTTAGTAACTCCTTTTAACTCGTAAAAATACAGGCTGAGGTCTGAGCAGAGGCTTGAATGCCAGCGCAGACCACCTGTCCCAGCCCTCCCCCCTGCCTCTCCCAGCCGCCCGGCAGCTTGCTTAAAATTCTACTCTTCACCTGCAAGTCTGCACAGCTCTGCAGCCGCCTATTGTTATTTAATATGTACTTCACAGCGGAATTGAATTGTTCCAATCAAGATTAGGGCTCCGTTTCTCTAGGTGGTATGCAAAGCACGCCTGCAGTCTAAACTTTCACCCATTTCTCCGCCTGCCCTTTCATCATGCCCCACGACAATCTCGCAGATAGTCCCAGCTCTTCTTCATTCCCTTTTCCTCCTAAATTCCTAAATGTCTCTTGCCAGGCCCTCGCTGCAACCTCACCGAGTGTGGCTCCTACATCGGCGTGCCGGGCACTTGCCCCGTTGGGTCCAATCCCTTTCTGCAGCCCCCATGCCGCGCGGAGGAGGGTCTCCTCGGGGGCTCAGGGCAGGAGGGTTCCCAGCACAGCACCGACACTCACCCTCCTCAGATCACCCAGCCGTGCCACCGAGCCCCTTCAGAAACCAAAGAGGGGTAGAGAGCAGCCTCCAAAGCACGAGCTCTTGGGGCAGATGGCTCTTACCGTCTCTGGAGCAAAGAAAGGAGCCGGCCCAAGCCTTTTGATAGTAGAGAAAGAAGAGGGAAATATTAGGTGAAACTTCATCAATACATTGACCCAGCCCAATCTGAGAAGACGGGAGAAATGGCGCATCCACAAGCAGGGCAGAAAACACGGCTACTCTTGCAGGAAAATTGCAAGGGGCATCAAAACAGCGGTGTGAGGGCACGCTGCAGGGCTGCCGGGGAAGGAGTGCCGGGGGGCCGCTCGCGGGGCACGGAGGCCGGCAGCATCAGCCACAATTCCTGCTGCTGCTCGGCCCTTCCCAGGACACGGGGACCCTGCGGCTGGAGGGACGAGCTGCAGAGCCCCCTTCGCTCTGCCAATGTCTGCTGAGCTGATGCGGCCAGTTTTTAGTCCCTGAGCTCTGTGAAGGAGCAACAATCAAGAAGCAAGAGTTTCCCGAGCAGCACACTTTTAATATAAAAATAATCTAAATCTAAAATGTTTGGGTTTTATCAATTATATAAACTCCTTAGTGACCAAAACATAACTGATCTTTACTTTTAAATCTGTGTTCAATATAAGAGGATTACAATTGTTTGTGAACTTTGCGAACAATGGCTCTGGGGAAAAAAAAAAACTTAATTTGTATTTGTCTAATCCCTAATAGCTGCTGACAGTCTGTGAAATAAATAGTTTTAATTATTTTCTCCTTGCTGAATCTCAGGTCTCATCATCTAATCAAAAAAATAGCACATTATCCACAACTGGGATTAAAAAGAGAGTCATACAGTAGGAAAAACAGGAAATTACATTAGCACCAAACAGTGACAAATATGTCCTTCTTATTGCAGCCCCGTCCTGAGACAGCAGAACATTTACAACTCCCCCATAAAAAAAAGAAAAAAGCCAGAAGAAAAAGCGCCGTTAAGACCTTTTCCATTTATCCTGAGACTTATGGCTTTTGAAAAATATCAATGTGGTCTCTGCAATAAAAAAAATACTTTAAAAAGTCCTTTCAGTTATTAATGAACAATGTGCGGATCTTACACATTGGTGTAAAATAAGTGCTACTTATTTTTTTATCGAAACTACTGATGCATGAAAATGACTGTAGAGCTAATCAATAGGTAATGACTGTATTTCAGGAGTAATGCTCTCTTCAGAGGAAAAAAATGGCTGCAATTCACAAACAATTATTGACACCATGAAGTACATGAATCAATGCCCACAAGAGAACTGCACATTATTTAAAATTTCTTCAGCAATATTTGCCTTTGTTCCTTTGTCCCAGTGTAGTTTTTCCTGCCTGTAATACTGCTGAATATGTTAAAGGTTAGTGTGAATATATTAAAGACACTAGAATAAAATGCAAAAGCTAGAATTCTGACGGGTAAGTCTAACAGCCAGCAGTGGCATGACTCTTACCGGAGCACTTGCATAAGACGTTGTCAGTCACAAAATGATCAAGACCTCACCTCTCACGGGCCCAGTAAAACCCTGCAGGACTTCAAATTTTTAAAGTCTTCCCAGTTTCTTTTTCCGTGTGCAATGTCTTACTGCTCAGAGTAACTGGAAGTACATGAGGTGGCGGGAGCTGGAGGTGGTGTGCCTCAATGCTCACTGAAGTCTCCCAGGGAGAACCATTTATCACTGGCTCCTAAAGCGAACTGATGAGTTTCCATTGGCCTAATTCTCTAAATATAGCTCTTTGCCTTGTTTTTATCGCCATCTCTGTGTAGAGCAAGGGAAAAGCATGGACTAGCCTAAGATACAAATCTGAATTCTCCTCTGTTAACACAGGGGAGAGAATAACTCATCCATTCTTCACTTGCATCAACAAATACACAAGATGTACAGGGCAGTGAAGAAGTCGATTACCTCTGGCTCTCACATTTTTCTTCTTGAGTCACATGCGGCTTGAGATGCGGCTGGTTTATAGCCTGAAATGACGTACCTTTACTTGAGGTTTTAACTGCAAATCAGTCTCCTTACCCTAGAACAAATATCTGGTCTTTGCTTAGAAAACAAAGAGGCAACTTCATGCCTGCCATCAGAGCACAGCTACTCGAACACCTTACAACAGTTACCAGCAGCATCTGGCAGGAGAGAGATTTTCAACAGAATAAATACCCTGCTGCGACTAGAAATAACCAGATTTGGGTGTCTTACTACAGTTCTGCAAAAGAAAACAGCAGTATTTTTTAATCACTAATATAACAAAATGGAGAAAAGCAGTTTCGTTCTTGAGAATTCAGGCAGATTCCTCTTCTGGTCTAAATTAATATTATGAAGAATTTACAAATAGCTGTAAATGACCACACCAGAAAAAAATACATAACCACAAAGAGAAATTTGAAGAGAAAATAGCACTGAGGTATATGTTCTTACAGAAAATGTTTCCCTAAGCAGAAATCGATGCCCGAGCCAAGTATGCTCTTTAACTCCTCTGAAAATGTAAACTCATTTCAAAAAAGCTCACTCAGGGTTTTTTCCCTTTTATTTAGGCAAGTATGAGAAATTACAAAATGAGACTGAAGATTTTCTCAGCATACACCTCATTTGCAAGTAATAGAGAGTTGCTTACACTCGTAGAGTTTGCTTTTGTAAAAATAAAATCTAGACAGTCCTCTGGCCTGTGCTAACTGCTGCTACATTAAGTAAGTGGAAATATAACTATTTCAAAACTATAAAGTGTGAAGGAGGCTCAACGAAATGGGCATGAGAATATAGCCCAGAATATACCGACATAATTTTAAAATAAAACCATGTATTTATGGGGTGAGGAGCAAGAAAGGAAGCTGCTATCCCAAAGCTTGTGCGCCTGAGCGCACTGCCCTGCCGGCTCTCGGTTTTCCCATTTAATTTAGAGAAAAGGTTACTATCATCTATCATGTTCCATGGGTTGTCAGAAAAGCCAGCCCTACGTATTTTATCATTAAGAAGCCCCACTGAAGAGGTGTTTTAAATGCCTGTAATGGAGCTTAGCTGACTACTTGCCAGCTGCACAGTAGCTCTGCCCTTTCTTCCAAATCAAAAGTATATTAACCAGAGGATAATTGCAGATATTCTCATCTATAATCTACAGTGACAATAACAAACAGCAGATCAAATGAAAAGGATCTTGCAGGTTGCAAAATATTCAGTGCTTTTTGTTAGAGCTATTTATCTATCTTTCCTAAAAATTCTTGGCTCTTGCAGGTGACTGAAATTAAGAGTGAAAGAATATTATTGAAAACTACTTAATAATATATGTTTCACTCGCAAAGCAAGAGTAGGCTACATTTTTGTTTAGTAAACAATTAAAAAGGAAATTGTATTTTTTATTAATATAATTTTGTACATGAAAATGTTCTATACTTGAATGTAAGTGATATTTTAACATTACAATTATCTAGTCTCCAAACATTTTAGCAAAGGGACTACAAAACATGAAAGGTACACCAGGCTCCTGCATTTTAGATACATCTATTTTTCTATGACAAAGGCACTTTGTAACTATAATCAGAAAATTCTTGCAAAAGCCTGTTAATAAATACCTACTGCCAACAAAAGTTTTACAGAAATATATGTTGACAGTGAAAATATGGAAAAGCAAGAGATTAAGTTATATGCACTTACTTAACAAAAATACCTTCCACCTACAACACATGAAAATAAGGAATTTTTTATGCGAGAAAGTTCTTTACATGAGGAAATACCTATAGGTACAAATGATTCACCAGTGCAGTGTTTGTCACCAGAGAAACTGTGCACTGTTTACTAATTCCTTGAAGTGGCAAAAACACATGCATCTCAGTGACATGATTCATAGACAGGTATTTCCATCATAAATATAAAAGAAACCTACAGGCTGCTGACAGCAATGGAAGGTGAACGAGAGATTACGGAAATATAGCTAAATTGAGGGCAGCTCAAGAGAACTATGTTTCAGTTCACCACACCATTTATTTCTTGACAGTTCAAATTTTCGGTATAATCCAAAGGATTTATTTTTAAATCTAGGCACCCATTTATATCAGAGGGCAAAGCTTTAACTCAGTAATCTGGAGCACTGACACATCTTAGCTATCATAATGGAGCCATGATCAGTAGTCTGCAGCAGGTCTATTGCTCTGATTTGAAAGACCCACCCAAGAAAGGCCGAGAACCCAGCTTTGCCCCCTCTAAAATACCACATTATGGTTTAAATTAAAAAGTCCACCAAAAAAAAAAAACCAACAAAAAACCATTTTTTTTAAATTTTAAAATGCGCAATGTAATTTCTCCATAAGAAAAAGATGGCAAGTAGCGGTGAAAACACCAATGCAGGTGAGGCAGACCTGCCATCACAAAGCAGGAACATAAGAATACCTTTTTTCCCCTCAGGCAAAATCCTGAACTAAACTCTCTGTTCTGGACATTTTAGGAATGGAAATCCTCATTGTGCAAAGCCCTGCTAGTCTGCTCTGGACACTGCCAGCTGGAGCTCCCCAGCTGACTTCCAGCAGGGCTACGAGCCTCTCCAAAGTCAGTCACCTTGAAGGGGCTGCGGATGCAAACCGGACAGTCAGGAAGGCCCAAGACGATGGGATGGCCTTGAGCCGCCTGTGCAAGCACAGGGGAAGCCACGGTCTCTCGTACACGTGTCACACGCTACCCCAGTGCCTGGCCTCTCCACTGGAAGGGGTCTCTTGAGCACGGACCAACTTCTGGAAGAATGCTGGGGTAACCCAGATTAGAGAGTAACAGGGTAGCTATGCCAACCGTCTCTATAGCTCCATTGTCATTTTACCTTGGCCGATTTATTTTTTAATAGCACACACAGATTTCTTAACCAGGACAACAGAAGATCCCATTTCCATTGAAGGCTCTGCAGTCTGACCCACAGCCCCATCTTCACTTTTCTCCTGCAAACAAGAGCCAGCACTGTTGGGAGCACAGCTCAACACAGCTCATCAGCAAACTGGAAGAACTATCGTCTAGAAAGGCAAGAATGGAAATGACTCCAAGAAGTGGCACATCTTCACAAAAGGTTTTCCTAAAGAAGTATTTGCTGGGTACTCAACATGTTCAAAATCAAAATGAATGGGTTTTTTTTGGGAAATCTTTGCTTTTGGACCCTTATACTGGACTGCTTTTTTTCTTTTCAGCATGGGTACAAAACAGATAAACCCAAGGGAAAAGAAACTGATTCTAAATACAAAAGGAATTCAGAAGGAACAGGGGACTGCTGGGACCTCTTGGGACACCTCTGATGTCCTCATATTGCAGATATCCTATCAGCTGATCTTCTCAATAAACCTGTTTAAGCTCCATCTTAAAAACAACAGTTTTCTTATAGCTACCACTCTGTGGAAGCCTTTTCCAGAGTCTGATTCCAATGATTAGAAACAAGTTTCTTACTTCTTTCTTCTTCTTTCTCATTTCTCAAACTAAATACATTTCCAGTCAGCTTGCTTCAATTCATTCTTGTCTTGACCAAATTGCTTCCTTAAAAGCAACCTCACTCCTGCTTATTTTGATTAAAGGCTATTGCTAGATATCATGATATAACTTGACAATAAAGAAAAAAAAAAAAAGTTGTTGCCTAGAGCTTCTACAGAGTCAAACTGAAATCAACACACAAAAGATGTGTTGTCTTTATGGTAACAGTTACAGCACTGGTACTATCCTTGAGCAGGATGGTACCTACTCCTATCTATAAAGTCTAACGACGCTAATGCTGCAAATGCTTTCTTTCCAACCAGGAGAGCATGGGACAGATTCTGCATCACATGTATGAGTGCTGCCTCTGAGCACTGGAGGTGCTTTATAATTCCCTTGGCTCCCCTGAGCAAACTGTTGGGTAGTGACCTGGAGATGACAAATCCAGGTACCTCAGCACAAACACATTTTATATTTTATCACTTTTTCCAAAGGCTGGAAATAGATGACTCATCTGCCTTTGACCCAGTGCTGTGCAGAGTGGGTTGAAACTCTCACAGGAGAAGCTATACAGCCAAGGTACTGGGTGATGGATATATTTTGCAGTGAAAACAGTGTTTCATATGAAATAGGCTTGCCGCAATACGAGGGGAAAAAAACCCACCACACCACCAAAACCAAAACTGAGCACTAAGTGTATATAAAATAGTATTAACAGGGCGATTATATTTAGAAAAAATGACTTTGTAAAACTCGGCTTCCTGACTTCCAGATCTGCTTGTTGAATGGATTTCAAGCAATATCAGCTGAATCTAGTATTATAAACATTTGAAGTACTTACTACCTCTGGAGACCTGCTGGCCCTCTAAAGCGATTAGGGTTCGGTGTATCTGTGCCAGCCTTAATCCACTTCCCCAGATAATAGGCATATAAAATAGGACACATGTGCCACAAACCTAAACCAGGCAAGAAATATAAAAGGCCAGCCCCAGATCAAGGAGAACCTCGAAGGAGCAGGATCAGACATGTAAAATGTTTTACATAAGGACAGTACTTCCACATAGAGCATGTGAAGTCAGACCAGATAATCCTTGCCACAAGCATACACAATAAGATTGGGACCTGGATGGTTTTAGGTTTGAGAGTCAATTTCTTGTTTAGCAGGTTCCGATCAGCTACACTTGTGCAAAGCCACTGACGAAGTACCAAAACTTCATAATGATGGAAGTCATCTTTTTACGTGTAAAGGAAAATGGGGACCTAAGTTGTCATTACCGATCATGATGTATGAGAGTGTTGATAACTGAACTCCTCTCTGAGAAATGACCAAGCTGCATGCACAGCTGGAGCAGTCATAAAAATAACCTTTGTACCTGGACAATGTACAGCCCTGACAGAAAAAACAAGCATGCTGCCCCGTAGTGCCTCTTCTACATTCGTTTTTAGAACGGATCCACCTGTCAAAATATACTCACAGCGTGTAATTTTATTTTCAACACTCCG
The DNA here is from genome assembly GCA_035590175.1 of Aviceda leuphotes. Classification (NCBI taxonomy): domain Eukaryota; kingdom Metazoa; phylum Chordata; class Aves; order Accipitriformes; family Accipitridae; genus Aviceda; species Aviceda leuphotes. Next base: position 11,872,578 of record JAVJGH010000054.1, read on the forward strand.
AGCTCCAAAAACAATGGGACAGCTTTTCTCTCTCTCCATTTTTAATCATCTTAGGATAGTACGCGACAAGTGGCAGACACTATGGAAGACTGCATTTTGCATCTCAAGAGCTTGGCAGGAAAAAATACTGAATAAGTCAATCAATACCGCTCTTCCTGAGACACATTCAGCCTCAGCACACAGCTGCCTGCTGCAGGGATGCAAGGCAGCTGGAGAGCCACTGCACAACGCCGCTCACGGCAAAGCTGTGGGAACGCAGGGCGGCTGGCACAGGGCACCAACTCTGGCCCCTGCTGCTCATTCAAAGAGTAACATTTATACTAAATTGGATAACCTCGTAATAAGACAGTAAGTTAAGCTTGTAAGCTGGTGGTGGCTAGCTCCAAGACTTTGGTGAGCAATTAAGAGACATGGGGAGCAACTCATTTTTTCAGACTGCCTGACCCTAGGACCAGCAGCAGCACCTCCTTCCTATTCCAGTGACTGAAAAGTAGGTCAGTGTGGTGGGGCCAAACAAATACCTCTACAAATCCCATCCCTGATAAGCTGTCGAAGTTCATTCTTGTTTTATTGCACATCGCTCAGGTTTCATCCAAATCCTCTTCTGCATATGTTCTGTACTCGCCGCAGAGCGCCTGGTCTGTGGTGACGTAACTCCTGCGGTTACTTCCCCTTCCAGCACTGAGATGGCAACAACCGAGTGTAGTCATTTGCCCTGAAGAGACTCACAGAACCAATTTAAAGAGAATGTTTAAATATGTAATAACGTATAGAAACCACTAACTGGACAGATTGTATCAATGACTTGTGTTTGTGCCAGATCTTAGGATCAAGTTCCTTCTAGAAAAATGGGGGCTAGAGCCACTGCACCAAATTCCCTTCTCACGTTTATCTACTAAAATACACCAAATCCCATATATTTAGCTGAGAACATAATGAGAACAAAATTAACTATGTGAACTACATCTTGCAGTATCTCAGTACCCTTTCTAAAATGCAAACATGAATGTTTGAGGCTGGCAATCATAACTGTTATAGTCATTAGTAAAGTCAGAGTTATTCAACTGACTTCTGAATTGAAACTTTTCAAAACTCACAAATTGGGTGTTGGATGATACTGGTATTTTAAAAAATGTATTTGCTGTTTCCAGTTCTTCCTCAAATAGCGGGTGGTGCTTGCTTTCCCTGGTTCTCTCTTGTTAAATACATTACACTATTACAAATATGTACAGGGAGTACACATAACTACCCATGTAAATGCATGGCAATACCTATGTGATAAATAGTGGAGGCACACAATGGATTGTAAACGTATATGAGAAGTACATTTCATGAGTAACTGGGAGTTCCTCACCTGTGGCTGCCCACGAACACATTTCCCACTTATACAGGAAATGGTCTGATACTCCAAACACTTAGAGCTGCCATTTGAAAAAAACAGTTTGATCTTGATTACAGATTACTTGTGCCCCAGCTATGTCAACACACCTTTCCAGTTCCTACTCTCTCCCGTGCACATTCAAAAATGTATTATCTTCAGTTCTTTACTACCATTGCTGGTTTTTAAAATAACACAGATTAAATGTCCTCTACCTTGGGATGGGATTCTTCCTTTATACCTAACTTTATACCCTTACATAGTACAGACATCTATGGGTGAGCTAGCTCACCAGAGGATCC
>JAVJGH010000054.1:11874357-11887973 GCA_035590175.1 Aviceda leuphotes
ATCCCTTCATTGTTCACAGAGATAAACTGGCACTAGAAGGACTTGATTCACCTGGCCAACTGTAGATATTTATCTTAGGATAAGACAGATCCAGTACTAGCAGTGACCATGACAAGATCACTGGATGAACAGCTCTGATGCAGGCATTCATACTGCAGACATTTATGAACCTTCACCGGTAGCGTCCAGGCATACATACCTTAGACCACTGGAAAAGGGGATGTTTTCAGCTTCTTGGCAGAACTTGGCATTTTCTCTCAACCTTTGAAAGCTCAGGATAACCATTAAAAATTGTGTCTATGTTGTTTATGGAAAAGTTTCCTTACTTCACATTGAAAGGTTTTTCAGTCTTCTTGGATTACCGGTAAATTAAGGACTGTCACATTCAGAGAGGGGGAAAGGAGTGGCTGTAAAGCTCCAAAACCTCCTAAAATTAATTTTTCTGTAGTGAGTAGGGGCTTTAGGTGATGGGGCTCTGCAATATAAATTTCATCAGCATTGCTTCGTTATGAATGCATTACTCACAAGTAGCAAAACAATAAGGAATTTAGGTAGGTCATCCCCAGAGAAATATTAACTGATCTATAATGCCACCACACCTGGTGGCAAACTGTCCATGTATGTGTATATATATACAAATGTGCACTCCCACAACCTCATCCTCCTCATCCCCTTATTTTAGTGATCTGATTCCAACCTGCTGCTGGCCTGTAAGCTCAATAGCAGGATTTTCCAAGGGAAGCTGGTGGCCTTTCTCCTTAACTCAGTGTTATGGCTCTTTCACATGCAAGAGAGGAACTGCCTGTAACCCCAGTTCCTAGCCTCGCTGAATGGGTGTTTCAGTGGGGCTGTGGTGGCCTCCTCTCTCCCTTGCTCTTTCCCCCTCTCAAAGTGGTATCTGAGAGATACGCTGATGACAAAGATTAGTGGCTGCCCTGTATTCTGCTGCCACGGGTTCAGGTTTCCAACACCATTGTATTACCTGACCAAAAATGGAATTTCAACTACATGGTGATGGAGGTAGAACTTCCCAGGCGCGTGAGGGAGAATTACAGTAGTGTGCTGCTATAACCCATAACTATAAAGATTACGGATTGAAAGTGAAAGGCTAATAGTCTAGTTGAAATTTCAAGATTTTCTCTAACTCCCCAACCTTTCAGCTTTTTTTTTTTTGAGACCTTTACATTAGAGGCATTGGGGTTACCTTCTTCTAAACTGACAGGAATCAGTACTGAGTCCCTGGCACGTGTTTGGTCCACAGCAAATTATCTTCCTCTTTTGTGTTTCCTCCACTTTCAACAAGTCTGACTGGGAATAGAATACCATAAAAAGGTATCAACCAAATACATCAGAAAGTACTGCCAAGAAATGTTAGCAAGGAATAAATTCGTTGATGGAAAATGGCTTTCCTAACTAACTCTGTGGGTTCTGAATATGAAAATAGTTACGGATTGCAAGACGATAGGTGCTGATGTGCTAACACTGGTTAGGCTCATGTATTTTCACAATTTCTTAACTGTTTACTTACTCTCTCCCATTACAGCAATACAGAGACTACTTTTTTTGCTCTTCTGGATACAAATTGGATTCCTTTCAGATAGAATGAAAGAATCTGCCTGAGCTGTCAAGTTAAATCAACAATCTTCTACCACACAGGAGTTAGGGATAAACCCTTTCTTACACAGTACAAATAGCTGTTTTCAGTATGCTTCTGATCTGCCAGCAAAATGATACAACAACATTTCAGTCACTCACCAGTCCAAAAGTTTTGCTCCAAAACCATTTCACATAGGGCAAGCATAGGTTTTTACATAGTGCATAGTGTATGTTTAACCTGTGGTTTTTTAGACCATTTTCCAGGCTAAAAAAGGTCAATCCTGCAGGCAGCATTAGACATTAAGACAGTTTTCCTGTCCTGTGAACACTTCTGAAAGATGGAAGATAGTCTTCCTATTTCACACTGTCAGGAAAAAAAAAAAGGAATGCTTTTCTCTTTTTAACCAAACAACTAAAACTGTGGGACAGCGCATGAGATGGATCTCTGACTGTTCACACTGCTTCATTTTTTGCTTGCTCCATGGCTGTGTTTCGGCCTGTTCCAACTAGCACCCTCCAAGAGGAAGCCTGGGTGTGGTTTGGGGATAGATCATGCCAGCAGCTGCTCTAAATAAGAGTTATAAACAAGAACTTCAACAGCCTTGACTCCATCTGATCCACTCCAACACAATCCCACCCGTTTTGTGCTGTCCTGTACAGCATCCTCACCCCTTTGCATGCCATACAACAAGGCATGCAACAAAATCCTTCACTTTTCTGCCATCAAAACACTCTCCAGCATCTCTCAACATGTCTCTTAAAATAAACAATTTGACTACTTAGACCCGAGAAAATACGCACAAAAATAACAATATCCTGGGACACAGGGGAACAGCAGATTCAGTGGAGACTAGGGTCCAGTGCTATTTAGGTGTGCACTGAGAGTCAGACGACTTTAATTGTCCTAATCCTAATTAGGACAGACACAAAAGACATTGTGCTCTGAAGCTTTTTTATTCAGTAGTTAGAATAAATAAAGCAGTTAAGCTAGATTCACAGACCCCATAACAGGCAGGACCTGGGCGCCTACCCAAGTCCAGGGATTCACATGCAAAAATACACAGATCACCAGGATTTGGGAGCTCAAAGGCGGAATGCTCATTAGCCTTCTCAGGTGGGTCCCTCCATCTTTCCCCCTAGAATTGTTCTATGGCTGTACAAATAATCAAATATTTATTAGATGGAAAAAAAGAAGCCCTATGGCTCTGAAGCTTAAACCGCTGTACCAATGTGTACAAAAATGGGATCTGCCTAAAGACCAGAGTTACAGGAATAAAATACACTGTTTCCTTCTCTCTGATTTTGACCAGAATCCTACTTTTGATCTGAAAAGTCTTTTGCAAAAATCAACTGCAAACGACATATTTCTGCAAGGAGTTTTCATTTTGTGAGAAAATTCCAGACTAGCTTTACGTGAGGACCACACACCACATGGACGGAAGATGTTGATGCTGATGAATTGCTGCTTTCAGCTGTAGAATTTAATTATTCTTGTTCTCTACAGCTGGCGTTATTGTGTGGTGATGTGTTTGTCTTCTGACACCTCGGGGGGGGAGGATGAAATGAATTTTCTACATTCACAGCGCCAAAGGGACAGTTTGAATAAGAAATGCTGCAATAAGACCTGCATGACTGTGTCCTCTGGCATGAATGATGAATCCACGTTCTTTAGATCTTGTTTTCTAGCAGCATTTACAGACTGGAAGCATTTCTTTAAAAATGTTACAGGAAAATTACACCAAAGTTAAGCCTATTTTGACAGAGGAAAGAAATGAACTAGTTTATATTGGCTGATTTCTAGCCTGTGTTGCTGAAGCCTTTCCCTTCACTTTTACAGGCCGGCAGGGTCACTAGTCCTACTCATTTTCAGTTTGTCAGTCAATAATCACTTACATGGCACTATGTCTTTGGAAATGACAGCTGAGACAAGATCTGATGCGCAGTCTTCCTTCCTTGAAGTCTCTACTTCAATGACCTAATGAAGTCATATGGAGCAGAACAGTCCCTACCATTGCACATTAATGAGAATCAACTTTTTTTTCTGCTCTAAGGCATTTTAATTGTACCACAGGCAGAGGCCATCTGGCATAAGAATGAATATTCAGTATCCGTAGCAGAAGCAGAAATACTTGAGAGGGAAATGGTACCTTCCTGGCTTCCAGCTTGGACAGTACCTGTCACTAAAACTGGTGTGTTGTACAGTTGGCTAAGTTGCAATTTGATGCCTGACAAATGTCTTTTTAGGCTATTATGATCTTATTAATTAGTTATTGTTTACAAGTTTGGACTTTACCTCTTCAAAAAAGAAAATCACTTTATGTTAAAAATTCCTAAGGGACACCATATTTCACTGCACTTTGCAGAGGACTGTGACAGCTCATCAGCTTTTATTTACTGAGAAGCCATAGGGGTAGAAATATTTTTTTTTTTTTGAGGAATAAACCAATTTCTCTCTTGTATGTGGCAGGTGCAATCCCTGTTCATTAATAATGTAGAGAAAACATTTGCAAAATGGAAATTTAAAGAACAAGTACCACAGCAGACAATAACTTTCCTGAGAAAGAATCAAGCTGAGAACAAATGAAACCATCACTTCTGAAGGGCAGGCATTCATTTCACAAATTTTCTGACTGTCACTGGATCCTTTAGCTTGGCCTATCTTACTTCTACAGGGGTGCCTCCCAATGCAGCTTATTGTGGAAAAAAAACCCAAACTGATTCGGCAGTGATTTTTCCGAGCTACCTATGAAGACCAGAAGACAATGTTTCACAGTTCAGAGAAACTCAAGCTGTTAGTACTTTGCTAAATTATGTGTACGTATCATGCTCTATTTAGAAGACTGTCGGTTTATTTGTTTAAGTACCTAAATATCTTGAGGCAGCTCTGAGGCGGATGTTGAGCCGACAGTCTTGTCTGCCACACTGAGCCATTTCAAATAGGAGCAGCCCAGCAAGAGGGGGGGCCAGGCTGCAATCCCTAGGAGGTATTTGACTTGAATGCAACCGGGACCAGTGCTGGCAGAAATGCATTTAAAGGAATATTGAGGCTCTGCCACAATATTTTGGAATTAAATCAAACAACATGTTGACTCGCTCCTGAGGGAAGGTGATGTGATAAATCCATGATGCATTTCCTCACCAGAGCTATCTGGGCTGTGTTGGCTCTCACGAGTGCCAGGTTGCAGGGGGTGAAGCAATTTCCTGCATGTGTTTAGAAAACACTCCAGAATACTTCAGGGTGATTGATAAAAGTTAGTTGAGCCAATATGATTAGAGAGCTATCACCTCATTTTCACTGCATTACTGCCATAATCCTAGAAGGAAGATTCATATATGTGCACTCTGGACTGAAATTCCCAGGGAGAGGAAAACCATAACACCAACTATCAGTTAATATTATCAGACAACTGAATTTTCTTGTACTTGCTTTCTTACTCTTCTCAGGGGAAATTTACGCTAGTGCACAAGACCAACACCAGACCCACAAGACCCACCCAGGCTGGAATGCTGGATACTACGGCACTCAATACAGTGATACTGACATCACCAGGCAGGCTTTTAACGTGAGCTTGCCATGGAGCTAAACATCACCATGCGATGCAGTTCTGCCAGAGCTGAACACGGTGTACTTATGTGATGAAGTGCTCCTGAATGCGAGAAAGGAAGGCAAAGTCAATCCCGAATACATAAACATATCTTAAGCAATAAGCAAAGAGTAGAAGTCGGAGCTGTAACTCAGAAGTCTAAGGGAGGACGGGAAGAGTGATAGTAAGTTTTCCTCTCCTTTGGCTTACAGGAAAACCACATCGAGTGTTATACAAAAATGTGAAAAACTCAACCTCAATAACTGAAGTATTCAGTTATCTAAACCTGAAGTTATTCTGACTCAAAAAGCAACTGATGCATTTGACTTTCAGGCAGTACACACATCACACTTCCATGCAAGTCAGTATGTCTGTCCGTCACCTGTTGCAAGGCAAAATCTCTTTAGAGCAGCATCTCATCCAAGTAATAGGAAGTGATCAGGAACTATTGGTGGCATTACTATTAGAGCTGTAAGTATAAGACTCCCTGTTGTGATAAATCCAAACTCATTTCATGTGTGTTCAGTGACATCCCATTCGGTGTCTAAACATAGTCAGTATAATACAAAAATGTCTCCCTGAGCACACCAATAAAACTGGATGGGATTGAGTGCTATAAACAAGAGACTCAGTTCTCACTCTTAGACACAGAAATTTTGTCAGAAATTTGTGGCTCTAGAGGAAACGCTGAGCACAACCTAAACATCCACATGAAACTGTTATGTTAGCCAAGTGAAGTAAGTCCAGTGAAAAAACACCACCAGACAAGACTGATATTTAAAATGGCAATCACAAGAGGCAAAACAAGTTTAATATATACAGTCTGGCAAAGATGCATTCTGCTTCTTTAAGAATTCATTACATATTATGAGCATTCCTATTACAATTTTATTGCAATATTCAAGGTGTACTCAGAAGATACTATTAATTTTTTTAAATATGGGTTTATTTGTTTGCATCTTATTTTACAGCCACTCTTCCAGCCTCCAGTTTCATTTCTAAAATTAAAGCAAGTGATATTTCCATATCAAAGTTTTAAATTAATTTGCTTTGTGGGACATGCCCCTTGATCTAAAATACTTCATTTTAATTAGGACATTTAATTTTCTCTAATGGAATCAGGTTCCATTCACTTAATCCAAAACTACTTTCTGAAGGAGTTATAAGCAGTATGTTTTCTCAGCACAAGTCCTCCTAAGGCTTGTCCGCATGAGGAGATTGCACCTACGCAGCTAAACTGATTTCAGATTGATCTACTTACACCACTACAAAATGCTACTGAAGTTAAGCATAATTGGGTCTGCCCCACTTCTGGATCGGTTTTATCAAACAGCTTTAAGTTTCCTAATGCAGACCAGGAATAGATAATAGAAAATCAGGTACCATTACAAGTATGTGTTAGGATGAAAAAGCTAAATGAAAATTGTCCCATCTCCCAGAACACGAGCGTCTGGACCCACACCACCTGGAGTATGGCCGCCTCCCACCACTTTTGTACAGCCCCCTCCTTCCCTTTGCCCTCTTCTCTAGAAAATGTTGCGTACACGTAGACTGTGCCAGATCACGCCTGCTTCTCATTAAGAGGACGTACAAGACACTTCCGAGGAACACTTTGCATATTCTGGCTCTGTGTTAGGATGATCTGCCCCCATGCACGCACAAAGGCACAGGGACACATCAGGGAAGAGATAATCAGTGCATGGGCACAGACAGTGAAAAGCATTCCTTTTCCTTACTGGGAGAGCGCGCTTTCTTCCTTTAAACTAGGTTTTTGTTCTGAGGAAGGTCTGTCTTTATCAACTTTGTACATCTCATCAGCACAGAGAAATGCAATAAATACCACACATCATGATAAACTTGGAAACACCTTCAGCTCCATGCTGACTATTGCTCTTACAATGCAGGAGCAAGGCAACAAAATAATTTTTAAAACTGCATACCTTGAAAAATAGCCAGGCTGTCATCCATTTGGCCACTTTTACAACCCAAAAGACATGCTTGTAGAGATCAGTATTCACTACGCCAGGGTCTACCACATTAGCAGTCACATGGCTTCCATTTGCAGTCAGAAGATGCTGTAGTCGATAGGTAAATAACACAAGGGCAAGTTTGCTTTGGGCATAGGCTCCATGGGGTGAATACGAACATCTGTATACAGGACAGAAAGAGAGAGGGAGAGGCATGTAAAAATAATTAGAAGGAAAACAGAATTGCACAAACATCAAATGTACTGCCTTTTGCAACATCCAGCAAACAAACAGCTATACATTGAGTTGTCAGAAGAAACAGATTATCATTGACAGGCGTGTTGTTTGCTGGAGTTCTGGTGATTATTCCGTCAGACACCAAGTCTGATTTATGGTAGGGAAAAAAATTAAAATAAAATTACACGGTACCTGCCAGAATCTCTGCGTCCAACCATTTAAACCAGAAATGCTGAGGCACCAATCTCCAGGGTATCATCACCTAGAGGCCCTCAAACTACTCTCCCCTTCCTCATTGCCCTCTTCCCACACATACATACCCTATTCCCACCCAGTAAATCCATGCCTGATTATACTGCTCCTGGTTATTATTTGTATTGCAGCAGGACCTACTAGTTTCTGATGAAGGCTCTTGTGCTGGGCACAGTACAGGTGAGTAAGGCAATCATTGCACCTGCCCCAGTGACACACCAGATTACGCACAGCTAAAGAGATGGATAAAAAGATGGGGCAAGGAGAGCAGCTGCAAGTGTAACCACAGTAATGCCATATACAGCCTGTAGAGCAAAGGCGGCTGGCTGGGTCTGTGCCAAACAGGAGGTGCGACCAAGGCACACAAATACTGGGAGTTACGGCAAAACGTTCCCTGTTGAGGCTCCTGTGCACTTCTCTCCTCTGGACGCTGAATCTGCCTTTCTTCCAAGTCAAACTTTCTAGGAATTGCTGATTAGCTGGGTTTCACTGCATGCAGGCAGCAGTTGTTTGGTTTTTTTAAACAAGCAAGCTAGTTCCATGCAAATTAGCAGGTATGTCGCTTAAATGCTCCTCCTGATTGGGGCCTCAGCATCACTTCCACAAATTCCTATGCCATGACAGTTCACTCTTGTAATTACTCCAGCCTCTCATCTAAACTTTTTTGTGCTTAGCAGAACCAAAGGTAATTCCAGGCATTAGACTGCTCATAGGCAAAGCAGGCGGCAGCCTAAAGCAAGGGGCTCCTGGGGGCAGCAAAACAGCTCCGCTCCCGATCCCCTTTCCCTCTGCCAGAGCCTGGGGACGTGGCTCTGCGTGCTGCTGTGCTGATGAGGAGCCAGGGGTTGGGGTCCGTGGGGCAGCAGCTACTGCTGGTGGAGGCAGATAGAGGGGAACCCACCAGGAGCAGATCTCACTTTCCCAGCTCTCTCCTTCCCCCTAGTTGTTGTCCTGCCTCCGTGGCAGCCGCAGCTCCAGCTCCAGCCTCTACACCTTCACCCTGAGTGCGGCAAATGTCCGGGCTGGAGATGCTCCTACTCTGCTGGAAAGCCTGCCTTTGGTTTTCTGTGGTTGCTACTACATGCAAGGTTTTTATTTTGAATGAATAGCAAATATGTCTCAGAGTTTTTTGTTATCTCATTCTCGTTGAATATCTTACTTTTAAATATAAAATGCCCTCTATATACTGCATGGTAGCTGCTTTTCTTCTCTTGCCCTCTACCTGTCTAGTTTCTCATTTAGTTATTTTTATTCTGGACTAGAGCAAAGCTGTTTGTCTTTCCTCCTCCACCCTCTCTCCCTGTATGAGTGCCTGCTGTTCACTGTTCTAACAACTCAACAGGTGGAAAAAGGCGTTATGACCCTGCTGTATCAACATCCTGTGAGGCTAAAATGATAGCCGTTAGCCTAACTGGAAAGCAGCGCCATGGTCCTTTGGAGGTAGAAGGGTAGACAACTCTTACAGAAGAAGACTGAATGTTCTTCTTCCACAGGGTTTCAAAGGGTTTCAGGTTTTTGTGGGAAAAATGTGTTCTCTGCTCTTCACATGGCCAGAAAGCTGCTCAGGAAAGTGGCAATGAGGGCGTGGAGCAAAATGTCTGTCCCCACTATTTTTGCGGATACACATGAGCAAGTTCAGCCCATGCTCTAAGCTGTCTGGAATGAATCTGCATGAGTGTGACGCTGATCCCTGACTAACTCACCTGGTCTCTGAGTTGCTCATGCTGGCTGCCACAACTTCCAGTTGGACCTCCCTCTGGTACCAGGAGAGCAGGTCAGCTCTGGCATGTCGGTGTCTGAAAAAATGAAATCCTTTCTCAGATCTGTTTCTTTAAGAAATCAATTTTAAAAAAGGCAAAACCAAGGTGACCAAGCAACCATCCTGGATCATGGCTGCAGCGTGGTGTCAACGCCTCAGGGTTTCAGAGGCACGGAGCATCTCACTGCCCCCCTCAACCCAGCGCTTGGGCAGTGCTCAGCAGGTCCGGTGGTGGGACCACGGCTGCCCCTCATCATGTCAGCACGGCTGGCTGGAGAGTCGCCTCACGCTCCCTGCCTGGCCACAGGTGGTGAGAAGACCTTTGTGTGTAAGGAGAACAAGTTCAAGGAAAGGTTTTAATATCACACTGAGAGGGCTTGTGTAGCACCTGCTCCGTTGCTTTGTGTCGTCTTTTACATGCTGTTTTTTATCAGGATGTTTTTGACTAGGAAAATAATTTTGTTTAAAATCACTTCTAAAATGTTCCTTTTGCTTGGAGCCCTACACGAGGGTGACAGGATTATTTGCATGATGCTATTTCCTAGAAAAGCACAGAGGATTTCTGCAACAGAGAAAAACATTTTCAGATACTTCATTATCTAATGCTTAAAAATACAGCATTTAATTTATTGAGGCATCTGTTCTCTCCCATTATTTATGGCATCCCTCAGAAGACTACTTTAAGAACACACCATTCAAGACCTAATGCCAAAGAAAAATGATATAATTTATTCATGGTACATTGTCCTTTCTGTCAAGGAAGAACTCATGACCTTTAGAGTGAAGCTGAGAGTCCTGTTGCCTTTGGTTATCATTAACTGATCTCAGTGAAGATGCTGCCCTGTGGAGATGGGCCCTATAGGAACATACTGCAAAAGACAAGCCTTGTTCTGAAGTAAAGGCCATCTACAAAAAGGCAAGCAGTAGTGAGAAGACAACAGTGGCACAACAAAAGGAACAGCAGTAATCGGCGGGGTGGGTGAGCACGGGGAGAAGCACACGCTCCATCACAAGCCACACACGTACGGGTACCTTTAATGAGCTTCGACAGAAGAAGCAGCAAATGACTGGCCAGCAGATTACCAGCTTGACTGCTGCCGTGGGAGAGCTTATTTTGGACACCGTGAGCAAGACCAACATCAGGAAGCACGTCATGGAGCAGCGGGCTTACCAATTGCTTCTAGACATGCCACTGGATGAAAAGTAGAAGTTTATTTCTCTTAATTGCAAGTTATTTGTTATCTAATGGAGGATAAGACTGGGAGAACAGAAGCCATGCAGGTTAGCATCATACACTCCAGTTTCACCCAAGCTAAAGCTCTAGTAGTTGTAGAGTCAGTGCAAGGGTTTTGCACTAACTTTTCATAAGTCTGATATTACAGTTGGAGAATCGGGCCCTTCTAATGATGAAACAGGTGTGTGGTAAGACTTGTACTGCAATACCTAGAGGAAGCTGGTGATTCCTGCTTGTTTTCCTTCTGTATTAATAGGATCAAAGAAAAAAAGAGCAAGTGTTTGTATTAATAAAACTACAGAAAAAGTTTCTTCAAAAATCACTGGCAAGATCCTTCTCTTTAGGGTGAACTTAAGAAACTCTGTGACGTTTCATCCTGCTTAAAATTAACTAGAAAGGTAGTATGTTTTAGTCAGAAAATCAGAAATATTCATTCCCTGTCCTGGTTCCTTTTCACTGAATTTAGAAGTCCACTGATGTTTCAGAGTTAGCCTGTCTCTTCAGTCGCTTCACAGACACAAAGAATTGTAATCACAAATCACATTATGCTGTGCTCAGCTTTCAACAAAAGAGGAACAATGCTAGTTGCATTTAAACAGCGTCTCCCAAGCAAACATCTCAGCTGTCCCTTGTTTTCAAAGACATCCCTCAGTTCTTTCTCAAATGTATGCATGTTTCTCCCAAATGTGATGACTCTGATGTTTTACTGTTGAACAGCAGAAATTTAAGAACTATCAACTATTCCCCACCCCTGTGCAGTGCCAGGTCCCAGTCCTGTACAGGCTGGTGCACGTTTTTAACTCCATGTCCAGTAATTCCACACACTAGAGTTGATAGTCTGGATAAAACTAAGCACATGTGTAAATCTTCATAGAAGAGGGATTTTATTTTTGCAGCAGCAGCTCTGGTTTCCTTCATTAATTTCTCCTCATCCTTAGCAACAGGGCACTGTTATTCAGCAACAGCACAATAGGCTTGGTAGGAATGGACAACGTTCACATTTTCTAGAATAATCCTTTTCTTATGTGCCCTCTTGGGTTGCAGGCCATGTCTGGGGCTGAAAGCTAAGATACCTAAATGATTCTATGATTCTATACTTATATTCCTATTATTTTAAAAATAATTGCAACATTACCAACTCTTGCAATTTTATTGTAAATCTAACCAAATTTGATATCTTCCAGAAAGCCCCGGTTCCTGGAACCTTGTGACTTTTTGATAAAGCAACAAACATGGATTTTTCTATGGCACCTGCTTATCAAAACTAAAGCCTAACAAAGGTTAGAAACTGACATTTTTAAATTCACTTCCTGCAGGTTACTATGACGTGACTGGAACTGATAGAGATGAGATTAGAAAGATGTCCTGTGTTATGCCTCTGGGTGTTTTCATCAATCCATGCAGGTTTCTGACCAGTCAAGCATTAAGATCCTAGTCCTGCAAGCCCTTGTGCCTGCTCAGAATCCCACTTTGAACGCAAACAACCTTTTCCTGAAATTCAGGTGGTGCAGGTTCATAGTCACAAGCTGTGAAGCTGGCAGTGTTCTGGCCACAATGGGCACCATTAAGGGGAAGACCATAGCCCATGTGGATCTTTGTCATGGTAAATCTATGCCTGAACTTCAGCAAATTTTCACAGACTGTATTTTCTGAATGATCACATCCAATTACTATGAATACTCTGGGTTTGAATTAGTCACTGAAGACGGGACAGTCACCAAAGTTGGGAAAGGGGGGAGGGCACCCATGATAGGAAATAGGGAGCCAGAAAGATGCTCCAAGGACAGAGGATAGATTTCAGTAAATGGCAGAGCGTGTTAAGGAAGGGGTTGCTAGGAGCAATTTTCCACGCTAAGAAATGCTGGTTTTCTTTCTCCCCTTTAGGGCTTTGGTGCGGAGATGTATGTTAGGCCAGTATGGACATGTACAGTCTCTCTGAACTCCTCTCATGTGGTTCGTACCTGCCATGGCATGGTCGGGCAGCTGTCTGTCCCCATTTGGGAAGCACAGGAATTGGCATAGTGGCTTCCGAACTCTTCCATGGGGAACAGCTATTTGGCAGCTCCAGGGCAAAACCCTCTTTCTGGCTTGGTGTATGTTTGCTTCTAGGCTCTCACCTGCCATATGCCAGCACACAAACATCCAAATTTCTGACGCCATGGGCTCCATCCCTGCATCTCGATGTGACAGCGGGCTGCCAGACTCCTAGCAAAAACTCTGGAGAGCTGAGGGGAGAATGAGCTCCAGGACATCGTCATAGGTGGGAACCTATGCAGTGGAGTCCTGCCATGCCATTGTGGGAGAGTGGACTCATCCAGTAACGTCCAGCTCAGCTGCTTTGCCAGCAGCCTCTGCACCAGCTAGCTCTGTGACCATTGTAGCCCCAGTAAAAGATCCAAACACCAGATGTAGAGCGTTAGTAGACGTGTATCGTCCGAGTCAGGCTACCCTGCGGCCAGGCTGTCACTCAACAGCTTTTTCACCTCCACAGTGAAATGCAGGACCCGCGCCTGCCCAGCAGCACCCTCAGCACCGCTGCCCTCGAGAAGGCCCGGAGACCCCACGGGTGTCACAGCAACGCTGTGTGCCACGGCCAGCCCGGCCCTCCCACCGCGTCCGGCGCCCTCAGCCCCCTCTCCCACCCGGGGGCGTCAGGGCCGCACAGTCCCACAGCTCCCCGCCCCGCCGCTTCCCCAGAGCGCTCCTGTCAGCACAGGCGGGCTGCGGTGCCAAGCCAGAAACGGCTGGCCCAGCTGCGTGCGGGGCACACCGGGGGGGGCGGCACCCCCAGCCACAGCAAACGCCCTCCGGCAGCGGGGACGGGGCGGCGGGGAACGTCGACCGAGGGCCCTGAGGGGCGGCGGGCACGGCAGAGCGGGTCTCTCCGCGCCCTCGCTTCCCCCGGGTCCCGCTTGTCTCTCGGGTGGGAGACGCGCTTCCAGCCCCCGTCCCCCCCCAACCCTTACAGAGCGCCGGCGCTTCACCAG
>JAVJGH010000054.1:11888073-11903025 GCA_035590175.1 Aviceda leuphotes
TGCATCTCCATTGCACCTTTTTTTTTTTTTTCTTCTTTTTTTTTTTTTTTTCCCCTGCTGGATTCTTGTTCAAGCAAATCACAAACAGGCTACAAAAACATTATATAAATTGAGAGAGAATAAAAAAGGACAGCTGATCATAAACAGCCCTTGTACCAACCAACGGCCCGAGCTGTAATGTGCTGGATAACGTAGCTCCATCCTCATAAAGATATCACCTGCGCCTCGGGGTAAAATGGGCTATTTTAAGAATAAAGAACAATCACTGCATGAATATAAAAGTGACTCGGCATTAGTCAGGAAATTGCAGTTACATTTGAAATTCAGTAACGTCCGTGCTCTGATCTGAGACACTCAAAATGTCACCTTACGCTTCATGCATATTTCAACCCTTTCAACTGGAAGGACCAGATCCTCAGCCACTACGAGCCTCCCTTGCGCAGCCGTGCGGGACAGAGCTCACGCCACCCATGGGAAGCAGCACTCATCCGAAGCCGCCTCCGGCAGCCAGCTGGCAGCCAACCCTGGCACTTCTCCATCGGTGCCACCGTTCCCCCACTGGTGGAGAACGCAAGCTGAGGCACGGGACAAGCTTCCCGAGATGAATTAGCGTGATCCTGTCTGGCAAGCGGCTCGCAGGGAAGCAGGGCTCGGGACTACCCTGACTTGTTCTGTCTGGGTCAAGTCTGGCCTTCAATAACCTTCAGATGCCAGGCAGGAGGATGGCGAACGCTCCCCATGGCTTCTCATTCCCACATTTTGTGCGAGTGCTGTTTTGACTTACCTTGTGGCAATGAAGCATGAACTACAAGGGCCGGATCCTCAAAAGCCTTGTACTTTGCATAGCTATCTATGTCAGTGAAACACGAGTGCTGAGAAGATATAAAAAGCTATCCAATCAGCGAGGAAGCCTTTTATATCACAGTGCAGAGATGCAAATGATTTGCAAGGCAGTGGGGAATCAGACTTCAATAACATACTATAGCTATGAAGGATATCAAATCGGATACACAGAGCAGACAGTTTTGGCAGAACCGCTGCAATGACTACCTGCTCTCTTCCCGTTTTCTCTGTGTGCGCTTTTTGCTTTCCAGGAATCTGACATCAATGGACTACATAAGACATAAGAGGAATAACCTGTGACACAGAACTGACAAGGATTTTTGTTGAACAACTGTTTTGTTTGTGAGACCCCATCTTATTAGAATTGCATTGTTTCAACGCCACGTTGGAAAAAAAAAATCAACACTGTTACTTGATTTCATTACATCCAGTCTTGACTTTATGCGTCAGAAAAATAGGAGCACGTAGGCTCCTGTACCTGTACCACAATGGCATCTCCCATGCACATACAAGTAGAATCACAAAATGGTTTGGGTTGGAAGGGACCTTAAAGATTACCTAGTTCCAACTCCCTGCCATGGGCTTGGACACCTTCCACCAGACCAGGTTGCTCCAAGCCCCATCCAACCTGGCCATGAACACTTCCAAGGATGTGGAGCATCAACAACCTCTCTGGGCAACCTGCTCCAGTGCCTCACCACCCTCATCGTAAAAAATGTCTTCCTTATGTCTAATCTAAGTCTACACTCTTTCAGTTTAAAACCATAAAATGTATTCCTGTTACACATGGAATAAAACTAAAAACCTATGCATCTAAATCTAGCCTCTCTTGGTGCTCTATGCTCTGTATGTACATCTTCTACACTGAGTGAAAGTATAATTGTATACCAAATAAAATAATATTGACATTACACATTTCCACATTTCTTTCATTTTCCGAAGGCTCTAAGAGCTTTCCGAAATGAAAGTGCATACAAGAGGCCAACCAGCCTAAAGCAGAGCACAGCTTACCAGCAAACTGTGCTGGCACACCAGTGCACGCGAGGTGCCTGTGACGCGTGGACCCTTGAGGACACAGGGGATCGATGCTTCCCAGCAAGGCAGGCAGACTCTCAAGCAGAGAAACTCTGCCTCCCAACTAGGTGGCCAGCCGGGCAAAAGACTGGTAGTTCCCAGCTCCCAGGGACATACACAGCCTGGCCAGTCAGCTGGAGAGCTAGGAGGTACTGGTGTTCAACTGCCCAGGGATCCGTCCTAATAAATGCTGCCCACCAGGCTCAAGCTACGCCAGACAGCACGTGCCGTGGTTTGGCAAGGCTGCGCACGGTCAGCAGGGAGGAAAAGCGGAGCAAGGACTTGGTGGGAAGAAGGCCGGTGGGAAGGAGCGGCACGCCGGGCATCGGTAGCGTGGAGAAGTTCATTCTCAGCCACTCATTTGAGTGGGGGTCTCTGTGGACCGTCCTTCCTACCATGGAAAACAGTCTCCCCTGGGGGATGCCCCTCCATAGCATTTTGCCAAGTCGGTGCTGATAAAATAGGGCAATGCACAAGGCACTAAATGGAAACTACAGGAAGAGTTAAGGCAGACAGAATTTAATTAGCTGCTTTGAAATCCGGCCAAGAGAGGAGCAATATACAAGACCTTCTTCTTCCTTTTAAAATAATGTTTTATTGATTCTATAAGTGATGAATAAAGGACCAGGATAAGGCAGGCTATGCATTTGCTCTTCAATTAATTTTTAGCAGAAATTCTGATTTTTGGCTTAAGATATTTTGCAACATAGACTGACAAGTTTGAATTATCATTACAAAAATTAGGGAGGAGAAGAGAAAGGGATTGTTTTGGGGTTTTGCCAAAACAAAATAAGTAAGTATTCAATTCTGGAGTCAGTGAGTGCTTTGTGGATTGCTGATTATTTTTTTCTAATTTTTTTTTTCTTCTTTTCCACCAGAAGCTGATTTTACCACTCGTCTCCGTAGTGCTGTCTCTGGCAGCAGTCTCCCTAGCATGCTGGGGCAATGTATTTGTAAGAAGCAATGAGACGCCAAATTTCAGACTGGAGCCTGCAGTGGCTAATGAGGTGTTTAAATACGGACTCAGCTTCTATCCAAGTTTGAAAACTGGGTCCATGTTTAGCACTTCCCTTGGCAGTCAGTCTTACTCTGGTTTCTTTTCTGGCCGGCTTTAGCTGGTCTGTGTTCTGCAGAGGTCTCCCATCTACGTCCAGTGATACCGTGTTTCGTGAAGAGCATTAAGTCAGCTCAGGGTACTCACTGAGTAACAGGGAAAACAAAATTGCTGCTCTGCACAGACCACTTCCTCCACACCTCCTGCGCACAGGCTCACACGCTGCTCTCGGCTTTTCCTCTGTCATTAACGGGGGCTTTTGCACGACGCACACAGGCGGAGGAAGCGGATACAGACCGGCTGGAAGAAGGGTGCAGCGACAGCACCCTTTCCCTTCCCCACCGCGTCT
This sequence comes from Aviceda leuphotes, assembly GCA_035590175.1. Taxonomy (NCBI): domain Eukaryota; kingdom Metazoa; phylum Chordata; class Aves; order Accipitriformes; family Accipitridae; genus Aviceda; species Aviceda leuphotes. The sequence goes on from JAVJGH010000054.1 coordinate 11,891,394, forward strand.
TGCTTCAACAAAAGGCTGGGAGGACCCGTGACCGTACCGAGCGACACACAGCTGCATCAACCTGGCCGGCGCTAGCAGTGTTTTCCTGACGTGGACCTCTTCCACACCGCGCTTGTCTTGCGCACGTTATCCTCCCCTCACCCATCACCACGCTCCCCAATTTCCAGCGTGTTAATTTGCCCGCAGGGCAGAGTGCTCCAAGATCAAACTGCAGAACAACCCGATTACTATGTGCTCCATTAAAAGACAAGTGATGCAAAACGTGGGTGACATGCTGGGGTTTTTAATGAAAGGCCACACAAAATTTCAATATATGCCTTAGGATGAATCAGTGAATTAAGCAAAACACAGACTTGCTGTATTAAAACGACTAAAGTTTCCTAATGATTTATGTATTAATCTTGCAATACATCATCGCCATTGCTTAGTCAAGAATATAAAAGACTATTACCAAACATTCACGAAGCTTTCACAGTCTTAAATTCTCTTTCTCCAGGGAATGTAGCACAAGATTTTTCAAGATTTTTGGTAATTTGCAGTTTATTTTGAAGCAGCTACAGAAATATATTGCAGAATACAGGTGTGTCCTTTCTGGTTATCATAAGCAGTTTCCTTCTCTTTTCCTATTATAAACCAAAGCCTGAGTCCTAAAAATTGCTTATTCGATTTAAGCATACTCCCTGACAGTACTACATATATTTATCCCGTGAACACATTTGCTGAGTCTCGTCAATTGTGATTTTCCCTCAGTACGAAGAAAAAAGGAAATACAGAGATAGAGAAAAGACAGAATTGGAGAAATGAGAATATATGTATTACCGCTGCAAAGTAGTATTTTGCCAGTTGAAAAAAACAAGCATATGCATTAGTAAAACAAAACTAAAATTGAAAGTGTTAACATATCTACTTATTCAGATGTTGTTACATTTATGTTTTGTACAGTAGCTGTCCTGTTACCAACTACTGCTATAAGCTACTGTATAGTCACCCATTTCATATACAAGCCTGGATATTTTGGGTGTTCACTGAACAACTGTACTTCTTCATGTACATTTCTTTCATATACTTGATGCTGCTCACACACAGCTCTGGCCAAAACTGGTCTTTCTCTGACATCTTTTGACAGTGGTAAAATAGCATTTTTCATCTTAAAATTAGAGGATAAGTATAAGGGTAGAAGCTCAGAGCTGGGAGATGCTCTCTAAGAGGCAAAACATCGGTGATGGTCTCAGTAGCTAATTTGCCTGCAAGTCAGTGACTCCTGCCTTGTGCTTAATCCACAATTCAGTAGGAGCCACAAGCTGGAAGCTGGTTTGTGGGTTTTTTTTTAAAAGCCATGCTTCCCGACTTTCAGCACTTCACTGTATAAATACATAGCATTCAGCGACTAGCCCCTTGTTATAGCCTGTAGGAAATGCAGAGTGAACAAAAATTAACTTACTGTCTTTGGAGGACTACATTTAGTAAAGGAACCTGGAATGTCTTTATTATAAAAGTATTTGCGAAAGGCAAAATAAGAAGGGGCTTCTCATCCTGGGCATTACCGTCATCCAGATGGAATCACTGCATCGTTTTGCATTTGGCTGATCCTTCCTCCTAATGGCAGGAGGTCAGATGTCAGGTTGCTCTACCCACTGCCTTGCTGTGTGTAGCTCCATAGCTGTGTGCTCAGCACAGTTCTCAAATGTACCAAACACGGACTCCAAGATGGGTATTCTCAAAGTCCCACCAGACTCAGTATCTTAAAAAAAAAAAAGTCTGATTTTTCTATTTGTGTACAGCTGGTGTTAATTTCAAATGTTTTTGATGATTTTAAATATTGATGGCTGTTGTGGTTTAACTAAACCAAAACCAAGACAATGGCAAGTTCGAGTTGTAATTACTGTAATTCCATTCTCTCAGGAAATACATCTCTTTATAAAGAATGATATAAATTGCTTCTTCTGAAGCATCATTTTTCTACAGTCTGTTCATATGATGCAGTGTTAAGTACTTGCTAATATTTGAAGTGGTATTTGAGCATAATGGTATCCCTTCATTCAATTAAAAATCTCCCTCAAACAAATGAGTAATAAATAGAAGGAAGCAAGGTTCTGCATTGCTGCAGCCAGGAAACAGATCAAGGCTCCGAGACCTATATTCTGTGTCCTTGTGACCCTTTGTGATGGAGAAACATCCCAGCCACATATCTTTTCATATTATCTCTTGGATAATCTGGATCTCAGGTTACTGAAGATTGTCACACATCTTTTAAGATTATCTCTTGGATTAGAACAAGAAGAGCTCTGAGGCACACTCCACACATGTTTTGAAAGCTTCTTAACTCTCCTGCAACAGAGCTTTTAACCTGAAGGAAGCTATGGGTCTTCTTACGGTTTCTTCCCTTCCACCAGAATGCACATAGGGCCATAAAATGGCCCAGTAATAACTTGAAGAGTCCCAAATCTTACTTCTGTTTTGATAAAACCATCTTAAAACTGGCATAGACTTTTACAGACCAGCTGCAGATTCTGGGTTTTTCATCCTGGGACTGAAAGGGAACTGTAGGGCCTGGTTATGCATAATAAAGTGTTGTCATTTCAAATCCAGCACAGTGCACCAGTTGTGGTTAGCAGATTTTCAGTAGACTACATGAAATGTGTTGCTGTATATGTGAAGATAATGCAAGGTTTCATGATGTGGTGAGCTGAACCCACTGCACTGCCTTGGAGTTGAGGAGGCGCCGAATGTGTTCTGCAAGTGCGAATGTTCACCACACGGAAGGACTGGTCTGTCTTACCAGGGGAAACATGGCCTGAATGTGCACACAGACTGCAAAATCCTTTTTCTTCCAAGATGTCTATAAATACTGTGCAGAAAATCCTATGCCACCACTCTCTGTCCACAGAAGCAACACAAGATTATCAAGTCTGGCACAACAAAATAATTTTGAAAATCAGTTTTTGTTTGTTGGAACAATCTAACCACTTTGCTTTTTCAAAGTTTTCTTACGTAGTGAGAACATGAATATCACAGCTTCAAACTGAGAGGTAAAAGTGACTAACTCCCTGTACATGAATTAAGACAAGGAACAAGCTCATAAAGGAAGACAACTATTTGTTAAAAATAGCCACGAGAAGTCTTCCCCTCTGTTGGAAGACCTTTCTAGGTTAGAGAAGAAATACAGCTGAAACGCCAACAGGTACAGGAGAGATTAAAACATGGAAGTTTTCTGCACCCACGAAACGACTCATAGTCCAGACGCAGCAGACAGTGGCCCTCAGCTGCTGTCAGAAAAGATGTGGGATTTAAATAAGGATATGAAAGGGGCCTGTGAAGGGGGTGGCGGGGGGTATCTTACTTAAGGAACATAAACAAGCCAACTTCAGCAAACAAAAGAACCTGCAAGAAACAAATAGCATACAGTGGCTCAAAGTGGTCCACAGCCAGCACTGAAAAGTGGTTATTTCAAAATACAGTAAGGGACAGTGACAGAAATCACCTTCTCTACCATTTAGCTTTAGAGTTGGATTTTGGTTTTGTTTTATAAATTTCCCAATACTGTGTCACCCTGGAACATTGTAAACACAGATCTGTAATGGAAACCCAAGTATTTCCTAAGAAGGGGCACGGCATGGCCTGGGGCCAGAGCACATGAGATCTCTTCCACTTGCAAACACACCAGAAGCGAGTGAAGTCAGGCAAGTTTGGCTTTCCAGGAAATGATGAGAAGTTTCATGTCCAAACCCTGAAAAACCAACACACACTCATAGAGCTGCCCTTGTCCCAGCCCTAACTGAAAAATGAACTGAAAGATACTGCTGCTTTGGCAGACTGATTGATTTTTGGTGGCAATTCAGATACTGAACACGCACCCTTTGAGCTGAGAACCAAAAGATTTCCCGCAAGTCTCAGAGTATTTTACTTTGGATATTTCTGCAGTACCATATCATAGCTAGCATCACTGTTAAAAGCTCTTGAGCTTCTCAGAAAGTTACTGTGAGCCACAGTGCTCCTCGGTCTCTGTCCTTCTTGGGAGGCTGAGACAGTGCTGTGTACAGCCACTCTTCACCCCCCCATGAGAAGAAATGCAGGGCAACCACAGCACCCGACACATAACGAGAACAGAAGAAATGGAGCAACGCAGCTACAACTATATAAGACATTCTGGCAGTATTAAAACTCCCAGGAGCTAAAATATTTTACTTTTACAGTGATGTATTTTATTTAGAAAGTATATTTTTCATAAAACTGACATTTTTATAGAGAACTTGATTTAACCAAAAGACCAATTTTTCTTCACAGGTTTAAGTATTCAAACGCTTGGTCTGCTTTTGAACAGACAAAGTTCTCCTGCGCTGAAAGAAGAGGTTTAGGATGGGGAGCAGAAAAGAGGTTAAGAGTTGTCATTTGTCATTTTAGAGGCAGAAATCTGCCTTTGCCTCCCTCCACTACACCTCGTAATCCTTAATGCACGTGGCAAGATCAGGGATGTGTGGTTGTGAAGAACCGGGAGCAACAGCAGGGCTGACCCCGGAGGGGATTTGTGGAAGGTGAGCTGATCGTTTTGACCGTTTCTCTTAACACGTTACTTTGGGGATTTTACAGGCACCTACGCCAGCTTTCCTCAGCTACACTAGGCAGCTCAAAGGACAACTCCACTGAAAAAGTACTGTGAGGTTGGTGGAGGTTAAAGCAACTAAGAGGAATGCTAAAACTATTTGAATAATCACCCAGGACCTGAACTCCAAAGCTTTTAAGGTTCACTGAGTCTTTTTGCTCACAGGGAGAAGTTAAACCAACCTTCCCCTCTGGAGGGTGACAAGCTATCTCCACTCTGCATTCTCTGCAAGTCCCTTCTGCCTTCTCTGTCACACGAGTGCAGTACATTAACTCTCAAATTACCATTGAATCGTCTTGCAGTTTTGGAAAACAGCACGTCTATGAGATCCACCGCCCCGTGTGTCACGGAGAGTTGACTTCTCCCACCCGACCCGCTGTGCAGGGAGAGGCTGCGCGGCAGGAACACCCATATATCACATAGGTGCCAACCCGTTGCAATTTTGAACTTGTTCAGAAACACTGTGTCCTATTAAATCATTAACCATTATTAATAATCTTTTGTTAAGACCATTAATCCCTTTTAGACAAGAAGGAACTTAACATTGTGACACATAAAGTAGCTGCATTTAATTTCCCTGGTTACATTAAAGTCTGGTATTACCATTGTGTCACACTGTGTTATTGTTCTTCAGAAACCAACGAACCCTAAAAGTATTTTGATTAGACAGAACGAAAATACATCAATAAATCTAAAATTAAAACTTTCCAAAGCTGGCATCCTGACTTAAATTTTTCTCCATTATTATTTGCAGGAATGGATAAGGATCACCAGTGGCCTGCAACATGGATAAAACACTGCACATGAACTAAACCTCTGTCTTTTGGACTGATTAATTGGTCTGCTGATATAATAGCGCATTTATTTTTTTAAATTAATTTATAGAATTTGAGACCTGTGCCTTCATCAGTATACTCATTTTCCAGGCCAGCAAGTCAATTTTTGCAATTAATGCTAATTGCTGCAAACGCAAGGGATCATTTTGCGAAGCAGCAAATCTTTTCGCATTTATACAGAAAGCATCTTGCAAAGAAGGACTCAAATACCCTTACGTATGTGCAGTAAACATTTGAATACTTATCATTTAACTACAGACAGGAAAACTTGGTAACCTGCTGCAGGAAGGATATGTTTAACTGAATACATCAGCATGCTGCAGCTGCTTAAACAATACAACTCAAAACAAAACCATATATTTCCTGAATAAAATAAAATCTATAATAAGGTTTCTCTCTCTTATGGTCTAGAAGAGACTTTTATGATTACAATTTCAGTAGTTTTCCCAGCATTTTATTAAGCAACAGTCCAGTGACACAGCTCTTTATATGTAACTGTGAAAGACTTCTGTACTGACTAAAATGGATTAACAAATGAAAGTGTAATATATAAAATCACTCATATTTCCTTTTACAGATTTTCCTTTATTATTTAAAAAATTTGAAATAAAACAATAGTACTATGCTACTATTATGCTACATCAGCTTCATGTTTGGTTTTGCTTGGATTGAAGATATTATACATCCCCCAAGATCTTCCAGTCAGAGAGAATTAAGAAACTGTACATGACAGATCAGTTGTGAAAAGGCACTACAGGAACCAACCAGGAATTTTTTTTTTTTTAAAAAAAAGCTTTTCATTTAAAAAAAATGCTGACTCATCAAACCAGTGAAAAAATCTGTTCTAAACAAATGTCCAGCTTAAGAAAAAAAGTAATCTGAAATTGATGGAAACATCTTACTTCAACTGGATGACTTAGAAGTTAAAAGTTTGGAGTTCCAGTTTGAGCAACATTATATGTCAAAATATGAATTACAATGTACTCATACAGATAATTACAAATAAATTAGAAATAAAATATTCTGAAATCACTGAAATCAAAGGGTTTAGTCTGAAAAATAGATTCATATTTTCAAAAAGTAATTTGACATTTTAATTTTTCATTGCTATTCATGGTCAATATTTTCAAAATCTCAACAACGCTGATGGGACAAAATCCTCAATTTTCTACCCAAACTTAATACAACTTAATTTACCAACAAACATCACATGCACACAAGAAGTGAAGATGAAGGACACCACCGTTCCAAGGAGAAGAGATCTCCAGACACTTCGCTAGACAGATTTTCCCATCAGTACGTAACACCTCCTGTTACAGCCCTTATGAACTGCCTAACTGGAGATTAACTGGAGCTGCCTGGTCTCCCCAGCATCCTCCCAGGTCCTGGGCAGGGCTGTTTACCTTATTTTACACCAGCCAGGATGCACATATGGCAGCTGGCACTTTTGCAATGCCTTTCATTCAATCTCTATTGTCTGTGACATGATTCATGCACTAGGGCTACAGGGAAAAGAAATACAGAAATTATCTGGGGACTGTACCAGCCTGGAGAATTACAAAACCCATCAGCTCCTTCTGCAGTTGGAGAGCAGAGGAAGGAGAGCAGAAAAAGTGTGACTAACTGTTCCAAATACAGGAGACATGAACCAGAAAAGGAGCTGTCTTACTGTGGCTGGGGAGTTCATAGATCTGTGATTCACAGCATTACAGGGCCCATTTGGCATGCAAAAAGAGAGGATGATGAAAGGAAGTTAGTCACGGAGAAAAAGCTAGACAGAACACCCAAAGATGCTAACCCCTGGGAAAGGAAGCATACTCAGGTGACCCACAGCCTGGGAAAGGGAATAAGGTCTTTTTTTCTGTATTTTCCTAAAATTCCTTCTTAGTTCAGTAGGTAAGGAGTTGAAGGAGTGCCCTCCATCCCAGCCTTGTAAGAGCACCACGAAACCCAGTGCTCAAGCGTATCTCAACCCAAGAGGACGGCACAACATTCTTCACACTTTTGCTAAATCCAGACAGCCATATTCTCTCACGACCATCTTTTCTTTTCAGTCCACAGTGTACTACCCTCTGCATGCAATTGCTGAAATCATGCTTGCAGATAGATAGCGTTTCTGGTAAACTTTCACCTCCTTGAAAACAGTCGTATTCAAAGTAGGGATGAAGGAGAATGATTTGCCTTAGGGATCCCCTTGTCGACTCATGTGATTGCTGTTGAAAATGGTCTGGATCTAAAAGACCACAAAGGTGTTTGATGTTCTTCATATATCCTTCAGCAAAAGAACTGGCAGAACAGTCATTGGTCTTGTGCGTTTGCATTTTCAATAACACACATGAAACAAGCTATGCCCTGCCAGTTTGGAACAAGCTCTGTCCTGCCTTGATGTACCCATGCTGTGTCTTTTACTGGTGTGTGTGAAAAGGATGGGCAGGATGGCAGAGAAATGACATTTGTAGGCGAGAAATAGGACTGAGGCTAGGGGGAGAAGATAAGAAGAAGATAAATAGAGAGGAGGAAATGAACTGGTGGGCAAAAATAAGACACTTCCCCTCCCGCCCCAAAAAAAAAAAAAAAAGAGGAAAAAAATATGAGATAGGGAGGGAAATGGCAATGGAGACAAAAAAGCTCAAAGGACACAGGTGAAGATGAAACTATGATCACAGAAATCAAGTAGGCAGGCATGAAGAGAGAGATAACAAAGGAAGAAAAACAATGTAAAATGCAAGGAAAACCAAGAAAAAATTAAATTAACCCTTCCACCAAAAAGAAGCTGAAAAGAGAAACATGGGATTAATCAGATTGGTAAGATGGCAGAAAACAAACCAAAGAGGAAATGTGGAAGACAGTAACACAATTTGCATTTAATACTGTTCATGGAACAGACCTTCCAACAATTATTTGTTATGCTGTTGCCCTGTGGTCACCATGATACGGATGACGTCTGCCTTCAGAGCAGGTCTCTAAGCAGCAAGTACAAGCAATGGGGAGCGATGGCCAGCCCTGTGATTGCCAGCCCAGGGTCTCCTGAGTGGGAGAAAGATCCCACAGAAAAATCTGTGGTAAAGCAGAGAACTGAACCGCAGTTTACTGTCTCCTTTATGTCAAGACAGTCTTCTGCCTTCCCTTCTCTGCCATGTTTGATGGATGAATCCCTTCTCCGCCATTATCACTCACCTCCATTTTGGACACTAGCCCAACCAAAATCTAGGAATAATGGGACAAGAGCATGGTAAACAATTCAGTCTGCTGCCACGGGTAATTTTTCCAGCAGAGAGTAGGGTCCCCTTTCTCCACTGTGAATAAAAGACTCCAAATTGTTCTGCTGCCTTCCTGCCAGGTTAGGACTACTAGCCAATCTGGGAACATACACCCAAGTCGTGAAACGAATTACGGCCAATTAGTGCAACTCAAAACAAGGAAGAAGCCAGTATACAATTTTTAGAAAGATTTCCCATTCACGCAAGCAGCAAAAAAAGAGGGATAGCATCACTGGGAAACTGTGGCAATTTGTGGAACACTATCATATCACAGTGCTTACCATGGGTGTCTTTACTCCATCCATTAAAGCTCTTAAACGCTGCTCTGAATCACACGGCATCTCCGAGGCCCCACGGTGTAGGCAATGCCTGTGTGCGCTACCCCGCAACAGTCCTCCGGGGCTGCTAAACCACCCGCTCTCGCTGTAGGCACCCACTCATGACACACAAGCGATCGCACTGGTTTTAGCAGCACCGTTTATGCGACAACTAATTATTCGCCCGAGTAGGGGCTTATGGGCAGTTAGGCTAAAAAAAAAAACCCCAGGAATATCTTCTTTTGCCTGAAGCAAGAAAAGGTTTGGAGCTGAATCCACAGCCTCTCCGGGTCCCACCGGTGTGCATGTGTGCTCAGAAAGCAGGCACCACTGCTGCCCGCGAGCCATTCAAAGCATCCATGTGGAAAGAGCAGGCAAAATCAGTGAGTCTGTCATCCTTTATGGCTCTTCTTACTCTAACAAAGTTGAAACGTCAAGGGCAGGGTTTGGCGCAAAAGCTGCAGGTAAATCTCACTGGTATATTATCATTTTCTACATCAGATTGGTCATGTTCATGCTCAACCATAACTTTCCTAACTGAAACATTTCGGGTTCCTTTTAAATACGAGTTAATAACGATGAATCACAGGTAAGGATGACCCTAAATTAAAGAGGCACAGTACAAAGCCTTGCTATAATCAAGGGAACTACTGTTATCTAGAGACACAGAACAGCCATATTTAATTTTGCATTCTGTACTTTAGCCCAAAGAAATACTAATTACACACCCCTCAGCCCCTTTGCGTGGTGCCATCCAGCACATGCCCATCAGAAACAATGAATACCTACATCAAGTGAAGAGTAAGGGTAATTTCCTGTGGTTGTTTTACAAGCAAGAGATTAAACTGCGACTACCCTGCAGAGTTTAAACAACGTGCTTGTAATAGAACTGATGCTGTAGCATGTAATCAGAAGTCAAACAGAAAGTTTGACGTGCTTAACGCAGCATTCATATGTAAAGTGTCTGCAGTGGCAACAGCCCAGCCCTCTAATTTCAGTCTTTGTTCCAAAATGAAACCTTGGGCCAGGTGCCTCTGAACATGTGCTGAAGTCCCTGTCAAAGGACCGAGACAGAATTTCTCCATGGAAATAATGCAAAAACTGGAATTTTTTGCAATATTATGAAAAATAATCTTATTTTAGCTCATTCTGTGACATGTGCAACTCCTAAGAAAGCCATACTTAATGGTTCTTTTTATTTTTTAGGTTCTATCTTGTGTTTTGAATTTCTGCCTTTTTTTTTTTAGTTCCGCATAGTAAGAGTGCTGTGTGTATGCTTTCATATATATTTATTTTTCAACGTGCTTTAAACCTGTCTACAAACTAAAGCTAAACAAAACAAACAAAAAAAAAAGACAGCGTTTGAAGATTGTTGATTATTTTTTTTGCTGGGAATATTCTATATTATACTGACTTTATATTAATTATTATAAACCTGTGTTTGTATTGAAGATGTGTTTAATATTTTGGGGAGGTTGAGGAGATTTTAGTAACCAGAAGTCAGTGGGAGAACATGGCTGTGTTGTACTGATTTTCTGTAAATGTAGTTCAGGTAAATATGACCTTATTTTCTAGTTGATCTCCCGGTTTCTCGTCTGCCTGGGCATGCCGGAGGCGTGCCTCTTGATTATAATTACTTTGTGATGGGATTTAGCTTAGACATACTTGCAAAAATCAATCAGTTTCAATAAATTGGGAAATTGCTGCTACCGTTTTGGCTCGGGTTTTGGTTTGGTTTTGGGGGTTGGTTGGGGTTTTTGGTTGGTTTTTTTTTTTTTAATTTATTATTTTTCCTCCTCGTTGGACACGTACAGAGGACGGTGCCGTCCGGGGGCCGCGGGCACCACCCAGCTGCAGCCCTGCGATGCTGCAGGGCCGCGCACCCCCCCGCTGCCGGGGGCCGAGATGGGGCCGCTGTGGGGTCCCCGCTCCCCAAAATTCCCCCTCACCCCCCCGGGGAGCCCAACTCGCCCCTGGACTGGGGGCGATGCTGCCCTCGCTTTTCCCTTTTCCATGCCCATCCCGAACAGGCGCCTGTGGCTCATCCCCCCCCCCACCTCTCCAGTGTAAGTGTTGGTGGCAATTCCCATATTTTTAGGGCTTTATTCGAAATGAAAATAACCACTTTTGACCACCCCCAGCAGGATGCATGGGAGGATGCCATCCCTGGGGGCAGGGGGGTGCAAGGGGGGGGACACAGACGACAGCACCAGGTCTGGGGCTGCCCACCCTGCAGCGCACAGCCTGGCTTGAAAGTAAGGAAAGAACAGTAATAATTTAAAAAAAAAAAAAAATCCAAATATTTATTATTTTTTTTTTCTTCTGGATCTGACACATCAAATCCCCGTCGGCGCCGCGTCGGGGACAAGGGGGGGAGGCCCAGCACCACCCCAGCCCCTGGGGCCGAAGCGGTCTGACCCCCTGCGATGGGGGGGGGGAATACCCTGCAAGGTGGGGGGGGGTCCCTGATGCAAAGGGAACCCTCCTGCAAGGTGGGGGGACCTGCCCTGGCACAGCCCCGGGTGCGAGGCCGGGGGGGGGGGGGGGGCCGGGCCCCCCACCCCCCCCGGGCGCCAGCCCACCCAACCGCGCGGGGGGCGGGGGGCCGGGCGCGGGGCG
>JAVJGH010000054.1:11903125-11914023 GCA_035590175.1 Aviceda leuphotes
AGAAACACTCTGGAGCCCATCAGAAGACGGGCTCTGTTTGAGCTTGTTAGTAAGCGCATAATTGCCACACATGACGGCACGGGGAAATTTTGAAACGTATCATCTCAGTTATCCTGCCCGTTCCTCAATTAACTAAACAACTCTACACGGTTCCTGTGCGACACCAGAGACATTTACCGCATCTTTTGTTGTCTTCCTAATGTTAGAAATATCCCATAGACACTGACCCCCAGTTTTCCTAAATGAAAGTAGTGGGACAGAACAAGGCCATCTGACTGGGATAAAAACCCAGGACGGCCACGCACTTGGACCTCGGTAAGCTCTCGGGGAGGCGCAGGGGGTGACGCAGCGAAGAGCCGGGGCTCCAGCGCTTCGTGACTCACCGGGCCGACGGGTGAGAGGGAAGCGCCGCGGGCCGGACGGAGGGATGACAGCCGGGGGCCGGGAGGCGGGTGGGGGAGGCGGGAGAAGGGTCGTGAGGGAGGCAGTGGTCCCGGGAGGTAGGGAGGGCTGCGGGACCAGGCGGAGGCCAGAGGCGGAGGGGAGGGAGGACAAGGTGCCAGGAGCTGCAGGCCAGCGGGCAGAGCTGCCGGGAGGAAGGAGCAGCAGGCAGCGTGTGGGCCGGCCAAGCTGCGAGGCAGCCGGGCAAGGGGGGCTAGCTGTCCCCCCCGGGCCACGTCAGCATCTCCAGTCAGCTCGGCGGGCAGGGAGCTGGCAGCCACAGGCACCTGCCTGTGCCCACCTGAGGGCAGGATCGGGGCCTCTACATATGCGTTCACTCGAGGACAAAGCCTATTAGCATTCGCCCGAGCCATTTTAAAACCCGGCAGTTATTGAGAGTCTCCCTGATTAGGCAGTGAGGAGTCCGGCCTCCGCACCACGGCCGTCACCACAGTGTAGGCATCAGAAAGGAAGCAAGGCTTTCAAGGTTCAGAATAAAAGACTCAGTTTACAAGCTTATAAATTATTTGTATCTTTGACTGAAGGCTGCAAGCTTTGTTCAAGCTGGAAAGATACCAAGCGACTGCTTGAGAATCACCATTAATTAAAAAAAAAAAGGCAACAAACCCCCACCACGTTCAGCACTCAGTAACAATTCTCTTGGAGTTTACTCTGCACACCTACAGATCAGTGAATACCAAAAATGGATCGGTACCTGCTTTGTAAGTCGTTCAGGTGCAATTTGCCTACATAATGGGTGGCTGATGAGACAGTGATGATCCTAGCGTTGTGACTGTGCGTTCCTGATTGCTTCAGCATATCCAAGAGGAGGTTAGTCAACAGGAAGTGTCCCAAGTAGTTCAGGCCGAAGTGCTCCTCAAACCCATCCTCCGTCTTCCTTTCAGGGACCAGCATCACCCCAGCTGGAGGAAAAAGTACATGTAAAACCTGTTGATTTATTTCAGAGAAGCAGCAAGCTAGAAGGAGCACGGATCTCCTGCTGCAGAGTGTAAACACAGCATTTAGAGCAATGAGTGACTGGTGATGGCATGTGAAGTGTAAAGCTGACACTGATTGATTCCTGTTGAGAAAAATGTCAAAACCCCCACTTCAGTTCCTTTATCCAGAAAACAGGTAGACTGGTGCTCTCCCTCCCTGCAGAATTGTGAGGATAAATGAGTTCGTTTGTGAAAAGTGTTTGGGAGACATTAAAAGTTGAGTTAACCCATTGCTGGTGTGCCAGAATGCAATGCTGCAGGTCCACAAAAATAATTAATCCATCTACAATAGGTGGGAGCTGCGTGATCCCAACAACATTCCCTCCATCAAAGGGCTCAGAGCAGTGGAGACAAGACCAGGCTAAGCAGCAGACCTGCTCTCCCAGGCAGCTTTCTGCTGAGTCCTGGCTGGAGTTTAAAGATCTGTTGAGTCTTCTTCTGAAATTTGCAACTTCTATCTCACTGGTGTGGGTGAGAAAAGATGTAGTAAATTTACCCAATATATCTTAATTACTGTGCTTACAAGCAGCTGCATATTGAAATGAGGTTTTGAATGCTTATTTTGGCAATATTTTTGCATATATTTCTACAAACCACAATTTTCAAACTCAGTGCCTAAAATAAGTATCCACATCCCCAACATGCAATGTTGATTTCAGCATCTTGCAGAGAATCCTGAGCTCATGCATAAAATATATCATGTACTGAGGCTGTGTGTGGGATAGCTATCCCACTCAATTATAATGTGGACTTGAATGTCATCAATTATTCTTATTTTATTAAAATTTAATTATCGTACAAGTGGATCTGACCTTTGTAATTTAAATGTAGATGGACGTGGCTAAGGGAGAGTAATGTTGTAGGCCATTTGTCTTCTCTCTAAAACACATGAACATGATACAGCAGAAAGGCCACCTCTGCTCACAGACATGAGAGAGTGTCAGCTTAATCCTCGTGCTACTTCATGTGTCCATGAAAAAGCCTTTAACATCCCATTTCTTGATGTCAGCCCAATGATGGCATATTAAATGACCATTTTAAATTGCACGTGCTGTGCATCTACAACACTCCTTCTTTGGGGGGGGTCCCACCACCTGACAGTCCTGCTTCTTACTGCTGCTTGGGCTAAAGAGGAGATACTTCCAGGATCTTTTTAGCATGGCCAACACCCATAGCGATTCACCTATGGCTGCCTACTGCTTAATGGAACAACTGGAGAAGTAGCGTGAGGGGAAGACACAAGAGAGAACGACAGAGCAAACAAAAGGTTTGGGTGTAACACAGCGTGCCTGCATACAGAGAACTTAAGACTGAACATGAGCGATGCTGGCTGATGGTATGATGAAAGAAACACAACACAAATTACCTGATGGGGCTCTACAAAAGCTTGGATTGGCATCTCCCTCTGCCTTTACAGCTGCTTTCCCAGATGCCTCAGAAAGACAGGAAAACCCAGCTGCCGGGTGTGTTTTCTCTGCCTGTCAAATCTCGACTTTAACAACGGGAAGACACAAATCAGAGGATGCCTGCTCGGGTGTCCCGTTGGATTCTCCTTCCTCAGCAGCACTTAACTCTGGTGCACGGTACAACTGCTCACAAGAGTTGGAAACAGCTTTCCATTTCCTCTGTAACCTGCATATGCAGCATATAATGACACCCAGAACAGTGGCTGGGACTGAGCACTGGCATGAAGGTTATGGAGAGACATAAACGTGGCACGAGCCCTGCTGTGACTTCTTCCTGTCTTCTGGGAAGAAGGAAAGGGCTGGAAGGGCAACAAACCCCAGTCTCCCAGACCAAGTCTCAGCCTGCTACAGCACGAGTTTTAGCAGAGACAGAGCTTAGCACAAGCTGTTGGAGGGCAGATGGGAACATTGCTGCATCTCCGCGCACTGGTACAAGGAAATGATTTGCATCTCTCTGAGGCCCATCGTGCCCTGCAAAGCTGTAACACTTGGAAAAGGCAGGAGGCAGAAGTTTGCCAGAGGTCTATTTGCAGCAACACTGGTAAAACGCAAGCCCACGAAAAGGCAGCCAACACAAAACAGCCCTGGCACAGAGAAGCTGATGTGAACCCCAAATGCTGCTTCTGCATCTGCCCGGGGCTGCTGCCGGGCTCACAGTAGGATCCCTACACACACACACACAGTTCTGTTGGCCGAGTCAGACGGAGGGATGGAGGAATTTGCCCAGAGACAAGTGCAGTAGACGGCCGCTACAGCCATTCAGCTTTGCACCATGATGAGCAGGCAAACCCAGGGAAGGCTGTCACCGCTGCCATCAGCCTGAGGATGCCTGTGGTACAGCAACCGCCCCTCCACCTCCGGAGAGGCACGGGATTTCGAGAGCACACAGAGGCTTTGCCCTCCACCCCAATTAGTCTCCACCATCTGTGCTTCTTATCCTGGAAGCAAAAATCAGATCTGAGCTCAAGTCGGGAGACGGAAAAATGTCTTACTCTTGCAATGCAGAACCATTAAGATACATGTTCCCGAAAATTATTTTGCTCATTCTTCAGGAGCTTCCTCTGTGTAGAAATCGTGGTCAACTCCTTGAGCAGGCACAACTACCCCAGCTTGCATTTGCTGCTACTACAATTCCCTTTTTGTCTTCAAGAGCTGGACAAATAATATTAATCAAAAAAACCCTTGAAAAACTTTTTTTTTAAGGTCCTCATCTTTGAGGTGGTTGATATCAAGGCTATCAAAAAATCTTGCCCTGCAATTTGAGGGCAGTTTCTCTTATTTGAGAAGAAGACATTTTAATTCACCAAGAGCAAGCATACAAAGGAATACCCAACAGGCAACTGAACCTGGTTGCTTCTCTGACAAAAGGGAAAACCTTGTAAGTGTAGCAGCAAGCTCTCTTTTTTAAATTATTAACTACCTAACATTCAGTAGATACTAAAAATGGCACTCTATTGACTTTCTTTTGTCCAGAAACATCATCAGCTTTACTCAAGGGCCCCAAATGCTAACTCAAAGAATGAAAGCTGCTTCTATTTTTAATTCTTTCAATTAATCCAATACTACTTGAAACATTAAAAAAATGCCTTTTTTTTTTTTTTTTTCTTTCTCATTGTAAAATAAGAATGATTTTGCTCATTCTTCTGGTGTGGAATCCATACAACCCAGTATCTTTCTGATTTTAATTCTCAATAGTCAGTCTCCTAAGTTTTTTGGAGTGCATGTCAAATTTGAAGTGGCAGCACACAGACCATTAATGTCAAACACCTCAGTTTGGATATAACTTTCTTATACATTTTTCCCTCTGATTTAGCTGGATTGTTTACAGATTTATTTTTAAAAATGTCACTGATATCAGCATGGCATTAGAAAATGAATTAATAAGGAAGCTGAACATGAGCTTTTACTTTGTCATTGATTAGCTGTTATTGAAATATTCAGGCAAAAGACTGACAGTACGCATGCAGAAAACTGCCTAAATGACACATCGATGTGTGAGTTTTCAAGAGCAGAATAAATTAGAATAAGAAAAATATTTTGCTGCATAACTATGCTGAACAACTGTTCTTACAGATAAAGTAATAGCTTCCAACATGCTGCAGTTATGCATTTATTGTAATATGTTCAAACTATACACATTTTAATTACCTATAATGAATTATAAAAAATCTATCCTTTTTTACTTTTATGACTAGCCAATAGTCATATTTTTCTCTCAAAGAATGAACACACCTCAAGCAACTGTCTTTGTAAACAGTCATTTATCACAATTTTCTATAAAAGTTTCTAATGAAACTCTCAGTTTGGGATCCATCAATGAATAAGTCTTATGTGAATTTAAGAGCATAATGGATCTGATACTACACACAGTATAGCCGAAACATTTATGACAGTTGTAAATATTATAGGAGAGGCATACCATATTTTTATTGGATTATATAGGAGAATTTGTACCATGCCTCTACTGCAGATGATGGTAAACATTGCTGTAATTCCTGTACCTCTCACTGCAAAGACATCCTTCAGCTCCATTATAAAATATGTTCTAAGAGCTTCAAAAATACAAGTATTTCACTCATCTAGAATAATTTACAGAGAGCTACTTGGGGTTTTTTAAAGGCAGTTCGCTCAAACCCACTACAAAAGAAAGATTTAAAATCTCTTTTTCACATGCAGAACAAAATGTCTTCCTTCTCAGCCAGGCTCACAGAAGAGGGTTTGGAAGCAGTGCCCCCACATGCAAGTCCTTTCATCCCCAGCAACCCAAAGGTTGGGCAGACAACGCAAGAGGTCAGCTGCATACACTTACATGTAACACCTTTACAGCAGGAGGTGAGCCTATACAATCCCATTCACCCAATTCTTGCTATTTACAAGGAAGAGTTACATACTGTACCAGAAAGTTCCCAAGGGTGAAAATTAATAGACAGTAACTCCAAGTAAAAGCACAAAGCCTTTTCTCTGTACAGGCTTTGTACTGGTGTAGTTGATTCATTTAGCAGCATTTTCCATTCCATGAATGCAGCCACACAAGGCAACCCACCTCATTTAACGGAGTGTCAAAACCGCTCTGCTCTGCACGCCCATACACCAAAAAATCTATGGGTGGATCTATCTATGTATGAAATAGTATAGCCCACTTCTCTCCTGAATAGGAACAGCTATAGTGGAGTGAATATCAAAATAAGCATAGAGCAGCATCCCTTGGCTAGGCTGCCTATACTAGACTGCTTGTTCCACCTCGCTCAGTTGAGCAGTGCTATCCCAGAACATGCCTGTCCTGTGGATCCCTCCTGGCTAGTGAGCAACGAGAAGGTGCAATGCCTTATTAGAAGAAATGCCCCCAGATGTGCCCACTGGAGACACGACTGTACCCACATAACTGCTTTTTACAGGCATGCCTCACCTGGGCTGCAGAGAGGTGAATTTACAGCCCTGCTGCGACACACTGCTTGCTAAGCTACATCCGTAACCGAGAGCCCAGCACTACTGGTATGCTGCACACCTACTGGTACCCCAGAAAACGGTCTAGACAGCACCATACAGAGAAGCCAGATCAACAGTATATGAAAGCTGACATGGCAAAAATCCAAACAGTTAAGAAGAAAAATACAAAAATACAGATGAACCTTGGTACAGCTCTCCAATGCTACAGCCCTACTTCTTGTCTCCCCAGAGGGAGTTCAGTCTCTTGCACTGCCTAATATCTTCTGGAGCTCTGTATCTACGTATATGCAGTTTTCTAAAGCAAACTAGGAGGAAACAGAAGCAAAGCAAGGGATTTTACCCCATGGCGTAACGAGGACACCTAGATGACACCTAGAGTCCACGCCAATGCGTTTGACCCTTGTGGAGATGCAAGAACATTTGCTGTCAGCCTGTCTGGCATCAGTGGTGGGACAGTGTCCCGTGCATCCACCTTCCCTGGAGGGGACTTGCCACTGTGAAAACAGGTTTGATAAAGAGCAGGGCAGCACTGGGACCCAGCCTCGGGCTGTGGAGGAGAGCCATCTCCAGAGAGTTCGGTCTCTCCTGCCTCTTCCCAGAACAACTTCTCCACAGGAGTCTGCCTGAGCCTCTGCTCCAGCACCGAGCAAGTTCCCACTAGTTCCTGCCTCCCGCTCCCTTGCAAGGGGCTCTGCACCGCCCATTGCCATTTCCACACACTGGCTTCCTGACAACTTCTCCAACTCCCTGTGCCAGCCAAAATACATGGCCCTGCCAAAGCCAAGGACGGTGTGCTGCTTCCCAGCCAAAGCTCTGGGCTGCGCTCCCCTCCCTCCCTTACCCCCAGAATCCAGTGACCCGACGTTGATCTTATCAAGAACAGCATGTGTGCGGGAAGGAGGGGAGAGGCTCAGCCCCAGACATACATATCAGCTTCATCTGCCTCTCTGCTTCCCTGCAAACGGTAAGTTCGTTCTCCCTAATTTTCTCACCCAGCCACTCTAGCTCCTTTGTGTCTGAATCTCATAGATCTCACTCTGCATCCTGCAGGCATCTGCCAGTCACACGCCCGGCTCATCCTTCCCTCATTCCTGAGGCTGGTTTCCTTACGGGGCCACAATCCATGGCTCTGAGGGTCCCACCAGCTTCCCCATCCCCTCTTCAGGGTCAACCAGTTGTGACACAGGGATAGTTGCAAATTAATTTCTACAAGTTACATTGAAGTTGGCAGCCAAACAGAAGAACAAGGCTCCAATCATGTCACCATCGGGTGGGGGGGGTGTGTAATTTTCATCTCTGTTAAATGTTAGTAAACTTGCAAAAAAGGGATCAGTCAAGAACTCCCTCGCTGCAAGAAAAGGTTCAATCAGTTTGTGCACAACAGAGACTCTAGTCCTCGAGATAAGGACTCAATCCTTGTGAACTATGTGGTGCCTAAGCACTTGCAAACTCTGACTGAGACCTCTCCAACAGTTCAGACATACCTAATGCCTCTCTTCGCCCTCACTACCCATCCCAGCTCCCTTGCCCACACTTGCTCTCCTATGAATTTCCTGATATTGAACAAGAATATATGCTACATTCATAGTTTAATTCTGTTTGTCTTTCAATCAGCAAACTCAAATATATTGCCATCAAGTTTTCCCCCATCCTAATGGTTCCCACCTGACAGTCCTGTTTCCCCCATCAACTCTTAACTTCACCTTCTGCTGTCTGTCCTTTATAACCTCCCAGCCTTAACTGCCTCTCTTCTATTTCCATTCTCCACACCCGGGCCTCTTGTATAGATCTGCCTCTCTTGGAAGTTACGGTCTTGTCCCATCTCCATTCAAACCAGGCTTCTTCCTCTTCCACGCTACAGGTTTTGTCATTATGCCTAAAAATGCAAGAGCCAGCGCTTCCAGAAAGATGCTGTCACTAGCCGATTGAGGTCACTAGCTACATCAGCTCACCAGCCATGTCTGGCGAGACATTTAGGTCCCAAGAGTGCTGGAATCACATCCCAGCCCCACAGTCGTGTTCCAACCATATATCAAGGTAAAACCCAGATACCCATCACCTCCCGTCTACCTCTCCCCACCCAGTAGTCTGCTTTTCAGGGGACGGAAATTTGTAACAGAAGACCCAGGCCCCGACTCTGGACAGTGGAGAGACCAGGAGGAGCCTGCAGTGAGCCACAGTGCCCATCTCCCCCCAGCTCAGGGGCAGCCACGGGGAGCAGACGGGATGCTGGTGTCCAGCCTCGGTGCCGGTGCATTTGCCCGCACACGGTACTTCCCACCATGGCTTGGGGCTGTGATTCCAGCAGAAAGACCCGCTCAGTCTCAACTCAGGACATGCTGGGTACAAGCAAAATCTTTAGGGATTAAAATGTAAAAGACAGGTTTCAAACTGCAGTGCTTTACAGGCTTCGGACTCAACCCACCATGGGAATATTCCACAGGTGGCGAAAGGTGCAGCCACCTCTGACACAAAGGCAGCACCTTGCCTGCATTCAAGTCCCCATTCCAAACTGTGATAACACCAGAGCCTTTCTAAAGAAACTTGCCATCATTTTTTGACAAAAAAAAACCCCTAAGATGTTTTTCTTATCATTGTTGGAAACAGATAAATTCTTTTATCTGGCATTACAAAAAAATAAACAAAAATAAATTAGCCTAAGGCAAATACTTGGCATGTAAACTCTTAGACGAAACATTAAAAGTTTGGCTAACTAGTAAGGAACTGAAAATTGAGTAATGTCTACTGCCAGTGCTCCCAGACCCACCTATAATGCCCACAAGGGAGAAGTGGACTGTATTAGCTGTGCCAAAGAAGAAAAAGCAGTGCACCTTTCCAGAAAAGACAAGCTCTTAGTTCATCAGTAAGATAAAGAAAAAAATGAAAAAAATGCAGACAATCCACTTACAAGGACAGTGAGAACAACAGCCAAATCTTGGTAGGTTCAGCACAAAACTGAACAGGCTGCAATACCTCCTTAAGAACAGATTCACTTTCTGATTCAATGTCATGCTGCTACGTAGTGAATACAGAAAGCACAGGCTAGTTCCTTGGAAAATGTGTTAGTTAAAAAAAGACAATACAATCCATAACTGAGGGTTTGTTTTTACACTAAAATAAATCAGAGCATTCATAAATGGGTCTGGCTGGGGAAAAAAAAAAAACACCTTTGTTTCCTAAAAATATGCTCAGTAACTGGTTATCTGAGTTGGCACAATGGTGAGTTATCCCAATCACAATCAGAAAATAGGAAAGTCAGTCACAGCTTTCTAACTCAATAGGAAGTTCTCTTAGAAGAAATATCTTGTTTTGCCATTTGTATATAAAACATTTTTACCTAAAAGCTATGAAAGGATTAGGTAAGAATAAAACATGGCTCACTCCTGCCTCTCAGAAAAGCCAGTGGCAAATGTTCCACACACTTAAGTAGAACCGGTTGGGTTTCCTAATCCATCAATAGCTGAATTTTGTATCTGTCTTCCACTGATAAAACATTCACATTCAGGACATAAAAGCAAATGGGTCAAGAACCTGAAGCATGTGGAGCCTGAGATAGTTCCCTTTTTACAAAGTGTTTGATATCACAGACACAGAAAAAGCTTTGGAAATAATAAGAAAGACTAAGATAGTATCAAACAAAAGTCAGGATTTTCATGAATGAAAAGTCAGAAGTAGCCTAAAGTTACTCTTCTAACTTATTAGATCTTCTAAGAAAAAATAAACCTTTTGTAAGAAATCTGATATCTTCATACAGGATACATATCATTCTGGTAGACAACAATGCTATTCAAGTATAATAAAAGCTCTAGCTGATGACTGCGGCTAAAAATCTGTGCGCTAGGTAAATGTTGGCATTGCACAACTCTCAGTTGCTCTAAACAAGCCGGGCTGGATGCCGACAGCAGTATCATGGTGCTCTGACACGTGTGCCCAGACAAGTTACTTCCTATACCCGTAAAGAGCAGTGTGATCCGCCAGCCTCCCCATACTTTCCAGTCACCTCTCTTATAAAGATGACCTCTTCTGAAAAATCTGAGTAAATGGCATCTATCATGAACTCAGCTTCTTCAAAAAATATGGTCCTGAGAGTATCTTCTAATTTTAGAACACATAAATGCCACATGTTAGTGTCCTTACGAATCTTCTAGTTTTGCCCATCATCCATGGAATATCCATTTTAAGCCACCCACACACACACCTCAAATTACCTCTTCCAGCTCTAAACATCTCCCAAAGGCCCAGCTCTCCCATGATGCCTAGTACCTATCATCCATTATATACAGATAAAGGGCAACTTGCCCTTCTGCTTGTCCTCCTCCCTCTTTCTCCCTGTCCCTCTACACCTTTTCCATCTCAGCTTTGCTTACGTATTGCTTTGATTTGTCTTCAAGGAAGGATAAAGATGAAACACGATGCTGTAAGCAAGACACTGCAACGAGATTCATGAGATATTGGGTCCTGAGTTCACCACAGCCTTCCTGTGTGGCTGGAGGAGAAGCATTATTTTTTATTAAATCAAAGTTCCACTGGAGTCAACAGCAACCCT
>JAVJGH010000054.1:11925031-11937673 GCA_035590175.1 Aviceda leuphotes
CCCAGAGAGGTTGTGGATGCCCCATCCCTGGAAGTGTTCCAGGCCAGGTTGGATGAGGCCTTGAGCAGTCTGATCTACTGGAAGGTGTCCGTGCTCATGGCAGTGGGATTGGAACTAGATGATCTTTAAGGTCCCCTCCAACCCAAACCATTCTGTGGTACTATTCTATGAAAATTAATATTTAGATATGTTAATTGTTGTCTTTGTGGTTTGTCTGCCACTAGACTTCAAATTATTCAAGTACCTAATAATTGACAATAGTGGTTATTCTGCTTTCGAGTTTAATAATATAATAGGTTTTCAAAACCAACTGGTTCCTTTGATTTTCTGTATGCTATTAAGAACAAAAATGGGGAGTAGAATCTACATACAGAATTATCTGCAGCTAATGCTACTGAAATACTCTAACTTCTAACTCTATCCCATTTTCTCTCTCCTCTCCTATACTACTCCTTGCTTTCAGGTACTTCTATAATGACAGACATGCCCATATTTCTTTCTTCTACTGGATGTGTCCCTTGTTCTTATCTAAATAATCTTTCCAATGAAAGCAAGTGAATACATAATTGTCAGACACAGGCTAAAATAGTCACTATTAAAAATATTTTACTATTATTTTACTGTAATTTGATGACTCAGTTGTCAGAAAGTTATTAGCTAATAAAATATAAAAGGAGCATAATTTCCTAAAAGACAGATAGAGTTACTTACGCCATTATCCACATATGAATAGATATGTATATGACGGTGCTACAATTGCTGCTTTGCCTAATTGCTTTCTTTCAAACACGTATCTGCCTGGTGCAGCACCTTTTCAGCAACAGAGAAGTTGGTAGATGGTTTTCTGGCTGCTCCTCAAGAAGGCCATACAAATCGCACAAGGCTACGCTGGCTGATCACACACGACACCGCTGAGCACCTGTACTGCTCAGTGCCTGTTCCTGCGCTGTGCACCCTCCGCTCGCTTGATCATGGTAACTACAGTCAGAGCACCTGAAGGACAGGCATCTGGTGGCTCCTGGAGAGGTTTCTGACACCATGAGCTCCACGAGAGCCAGGAGAAGACCCAGTGTTAGGAGAGCCCCTGGGTGCTCGCACTCTCCTGAGTTTCCCACTCAGGGTCAACTTCCCCATTTCTGTCCATCTGCTTCCCCACACTATTAGCAGGTCTTTCTTTTTAACATCTGGAGTTCCCCTCCTTTGCTTTCCACACCAGCACAGATGACTCGGGTTGCACATTTCTTCTGTGTCTGTATCACAGGGCATAAAAAGCATGAAATGGAATTTTGGTTTACTATGGAAGGAAAATTCAGAAGCAAAAAGGACAGATACTGCAGTGAATGATCAGGGACTGTAACTTCTGAGATATTCACCGATCAACTGAACATAGGAAAATGGAATGCTTGGGCTCTCGCAAAGACTATGTCACTTAGGTTTGCTTTAGATCAGATTAAGATGAGATGAAGGCCAACTACCAACTACAACTTTTTCAGCATTCAACTCTAACCCATCATCTTGAGATTATTATGGACAGCTACAGCTCCGCTTCAGCAGAAATTGTAAGTGAGAGTCAACTTTCTTTTATTATTTCTGCCAAAGCAGTTTCCCATCATGCTTTCACTGTCTTTGTGTTAAAAAAACAAGCAGGGGATCCATTCTAGGGAAAGCTGCAACTCTGCCCAGTGCGGCAGGGAGCTGAGAACTCGTAGTTCTGGTGGAATTCAGTTTCTCTGAGTTCCTCTCAGTTTCTCTGGTGGAAAGGGGACTACAGAAAGGACTGCTTTGCCTGTTCCTGCTTGCCACTCATCTATCCAGTGTCTGAAGATACCAGCAGGAAGAGTTACTTCTCCAGCAAGGCACAAGGAATTGTTCCTAGATACAATAATAAAAAATGATGCTCAGTAGTCACATGTTCATGCTCAAAAACATGTTGCAAAAGCTCCTCACAGGTTCGTTGTTCTCTGGCTGCCGTATCTCCACAAGGGGGACTGAGAAATTTGCCCTTTCATATGCTGTTCTGCCTCACTGAGTTATACTTTGTCATCTGCACAGCAGCAAGGAGAAATCTTGTCCTGCTCATGAAAGAACTGAGTATGTTTCTGAGCACCTGGACAGTGTAAAGCAGATGTTGTTCATCAGAAAGCACTCTTAGTGAGTCAAATATCTACCATCTGATAGATGCTTCATTGCAGAGCTAGAGAAGCCCTGTCAGCAAGGTGGCAGATGGAAAAGATGTAGAGGAAACCCCAGGAGAGAAAAAGCATCAAGTGGGAGGAGGAGAAGACATAAAACAGTACTGACTGGAGCCTCCTTCCCTTTTGTCACCTTTTTGCCAGCACTGTCCTTGCTGACAATAATAAACAGTGGCTTTAGCTGGTCCAGTCTTCAGAGACAAGCTTGATGTGTCTCTTCTCCTGTGGTCCTCTCTCCCCAGAGTAAGGTGCCCCAGAATCAACTCATCTTTCTCAGTAAGGTCTGCTCATCTGCTTACACATCTTCCAGCCAAAACAAAAGCCATTCCCAATCAAAACAGGGCTGCGAAGGGAGAAGAATGAACTTCTGGCCAGCTGGAAATTCTGACCAGCTGAGCTCAAAACTGCGGCTGCTGTATGACAATGAAGTGAGTGGAAAATGCAAAAGAGGTTCTAGGCTGCTAACACAGCCTAAAACTGTGGTTTATCATTCTACCGACTGGGTATGTGCGGAAGCACACGAGCCCCCATCTACAGAACGTACCTCCTACAGAATCCCTCCAGCCCCCCTGCTACAGAACGTAGCATTTTCCTACGTTGTCCGGAACGAGGGCTGTGATGCAAGCTCTGCTCAGACGTGCATGATGACAGAACACTGCATGCTATTCAGGACTATAAAATGCTTACTTTAAAAGGTCTTAAAAGGAAAACAAAAACAAACAAAATCCTATAGGTAAATAGGGTGTGTATCAGCCAATTGCATACTGAGCACAATGAGAGACAGTCATCCTAACTGCAGAAAGCACAGCCTCTCCTATTTATGCCATGCTCCTGCCCTTGTGCACTTGATGACCTCTCTGGCTTCTGCAAGCACTGCAGAATCTCCCCCATTCTGCATCAGCAGCCAAGATTCAAAAGAATTAAGTATTAAATTGATTAATGCACAGAAAACCCTAGTATGTGCAATCGTACCTACAACACTGGTTGCCCCTTAATTCCAGCTGTGATTATGGCGACAATTTGCAGAACTTTGGCTCCTAATCCTTCAAACTGTTTTAAGTATGTGACTGTGAATCAAAATGTTGGCTGCTGCCTGTTGGGCATCTTACAAGTTTCCCCCCCCCATCTTATCGTCTGTCCTTTATTAGTCTGGATAATTTTGTGGCACTTTTTCAGATCACTTATCTCTCATAGACTACTAACAGAAATAATAAACCATGGCTAACTCTAGCACAGATTTACTGTTCAAGCTGATGCTTGTGATATGCCATTGAAGAAAAAGACAGATGGAACACATCCATCTGGCAAAGCATGTGAGTGCGGTGCCACAGATCAAAATAGTGAGCATATTTAAAGACATACGGTTTGGGTATGGTCATTAAAAGATACACTCACAACTTTAGTTAGCCTAGTTTGTCTACAGCCTTCCCAACCAAGAACACCTAAATTCAGCTGCTCCTCCTCTGAGTCATCCAGTCTAGTGCTACTAACTTTAAAGGCAGTCTAAAGAGATTAGTTTCCTGTGCCTAATGTTAGCCTTTGTCAACAGCCTCTGTGTGTCATCCTCCAGCCTATTCAGTGAAAAAAGAGCTCTGCATCGGTGTTCACGACATAAACAGAAATTCATGTTGGGAATTAGAAATTCACGCTATTTTTTCTTCCTCAGGATGGTTTGAACATTGTCTGCTCAAAGAGTGGTAAAAAAAGGCATTACATGGTGCCATTTCTTAAACATGTAGCTTTAACTTATTGTACTAAGAGAAATGGGGGAAAAAAGTCTTCAGCTTTCTGAGCGATGCTTTCTCTCTCAGAAGTGGAAGAGTAAAATAAAAAAGAAATTTGCTCTCAGAAGGTGACCAGTCTGGCTTAGCTACTTTCAACTTCCACAAGAGAAGTGTGTGGCCTAGTCTTGTGATCCTTCAACTTATTAAATTCAACAACCCCAGTAGCTCTTGTGTACTGGTCAATCAATATAAGCAAAATTCCAGGGTAAGAACAGTGTTTCAGTTCCATCACTACCAGCAGCTCCCACTACTGCCAAAATAACAGCTCATCACAGGAGGGCCCCCTGAACGGCTTCACAGATCATGTAGAAGAGCACTGGGACCTAACAGCAGTACAAAAAGGAGGTAGTCCATGTAAAGCAGCAGAAATGTCCATGCATGACTCTACTAATTGCACCACCAGGTAGGATGTTATTTAAATATGCTACTGTTTTAGCCTGATTCATTCAGACATAGCATGCTCTGGGTTTTCCAAACATGCAAGTAGTGCTTTGCTGTATAATATTTGACATATTCTGTTGAGCAGGGACAGGGCTTCAAAAGAAGTAAGCTGCCATCAACTTGTCGGAAGAGTAACCTCAGGAGGTTGTGGCACCAGGAGACGAGCAGTGGGATCCATAGCCAGCTCTCAGGGTGAGAAAGGTTATCTCAGCTTCCCGTGGGCAAAATTCCCTCCAGATTATTGACTGAGGAGGCTTTATTTTTTTTAGACTAGCAAATACAGTAATAGATACATACAAAATTTCCTCATATGCTTGCTGGAAATTAGATGCTATCTCCCTCCTCTCCTGTGGAGAAGTGGTGGGGAAATGACACGGCCACATGAGTTTCACTCTGAGGCTGACATTTGGCAAGAAAAAAATGTGTTGCAGTGGAAATGCTTCTCATACCTCTATTTGAGGATTGAAGAAGGCCAGCCTTCATCTTGTTCACAGCGAAGTATGTTTTCTTCCCTCCACAGGGACCAGAAACAAGATGACAGGCCCAAGTAAATTCCCTCTGCCTCATGGGGACAGAAGAGTTCACAGTGAGCATCTGAAGATTCATCATTTATGGACAGAAGAGAAGATGGTTTAGAATACCCTCATTACTATTATTACCCTCATTGCAGGGGGGGGTGGACTAGATGACCTTTAAAGGTCTCTTCCAACTCAAACTATTCTATGATTCTATATACTTTTAGACGTATTTTCCTCTTGCTCCCTGGTGAACAGATTTTTATATTAAATTTCATCATTATATTTTATGAATGGCAGATATGTTTCTTTTTCTTCTTCGGTGACATTTACTCCTTACAGTGGCTTAGCTCTACACTGTGACTTATATCTCATTTAAAACCTCAAAATATATGGCACATATGTGACACACACATTACAGTGTCCTCATATTGACACTTTCCATCAGGAATGAAACTCAAGAGCTTTTTGGAAATAACACAGAGTCAAGTTATTAAAGAAGATAAAAGTCAGCAAGGCTTTTACAAGATGACAAAATGAAAATGTACTTCAGAGCAAACTAGGATCATGACTCTTCCTAGAAATGATGCTGAGTCCTTAACTGATTTAAACTGGTATAGTTCTGCAAAATATATGGAGTGATCATTTGATTCTAGTTTCTCAGCTCTGGACTTGCACATTCCCAATGCATCTTGGGTTGCGTAGCTTAAAAGTTAAGATATTGAATCCCTTGTATAATTTGACGATCAAGGACACATACATGCATATGAAACAGTACCAGTGAGGACAAAAAAAAGTCCAGCGATCTTTTGCTGGCAGCCTTCTCCTCCAGAATATTTTATTAGACATGTACCCTGACTAAAACATGCACCAGCACTCCGCTTGAGCTGTTCCCCTCTTGACTTGCAGAATTTCTTTTCTATATGAACAGCTTACTGTTCACAAGCAAATGTAATTTATTTATTCAAAACATTTTCTCCAAGCTAGCCAAACCCTACCAAATTCAATTTAGTTTCAAATTAGCTACCTTGCTCATATCTTTACACCCCTAAATGTTGCTTCCCTCAGCCTCCCTAATTTATTTATTTTTTAATGTGAAAGTCTACTCTCTTCACCTTATAAAATAAAAAAAGCCCTCACATTCCCAATGTATTCATTTTGGAGAGAGAATCAACATGAGCTTCAGTGAAGAAGAAGCTGTTCAGAAAGTCAGACATTTGCTAAAACAGGACTTAATTACAGGCACTCCTAGAACCATAATATCTGTAGAACAGACTTTTTGTTTTAGTTGCTACAGTAATGAACCTCCAAATCCAATTAGCCTGCTTTTGGACTGAAATAGCTCAGCGCTGATGATAACCCAGTTCCCACAGTAGCCCAGAACTGAGCTGGGCCACTTGGTTGTCTTTGGTGTGGGTCTGGCTTCTCCTGTCATTGTCAAATGATGTGAACTGGCTTGTAACCTTCAGTCTTTTAAATTTTACCTGCTATTGCTGATTTTTAAATATACATTAAGTCCTTCTGTACTATTGTATGGCAAGTATCAAAGGTTTTAGTCAAAACTCAGAATGCAGCCAGCATGCCTTAATCTGCTGTGCAGGAGCTTCTTTCCACAAGCCAATATCAAACATATACTTGGAGATCTGAAAAAAATCCCCTCCAGTAGGACTCTTTGTCAGTCCACTTTCTAGATATTTCATACATGAAATCAACTTTCAATTCATGGCCAGACTTTAATACCAGAGAATCATTATGTGATGGCAAAACAACTCTCCCATTGGCTACATTTCCTGAAAAGTGCATGCATTTTTCTGAGTATAGCTGCTTACCATTTCAAAACCACCAAAATAAAAACCTCCAGTGTGAAGGAGTATGTTTGTAATAAGCTTTGGTATTACCACAAAAACACCTCAGCAAATATTGTGCTCCACACCCTCTGAGGTAACACAGGGAGGCTGAGAGTGTCCCGGTTTTGTAGTACTTCAAGGACAAAAAGCTTGCAGAGTCAAAGGAAATAAAACAAAGAAGGGAGTAATATTTCCAAGCTCCAGGCAAGAATAACTTTGAGTTGTCCAGAATACACCACCTTCTTCTCTAGACATGAGAACTATCCATAACACACACTTCTGCAAACACTACCTTCCTTTTCCCCAGTTTTCTGCTTTTTCCTTCCACCAGTGGTACAGCTTTAGGGCCAGGTTAGTCACAGCTAACCTGGTTTCTGATCACCCGTCGGGGCGGCTGCTGTCCCCTCACATCCCTGCCCCTCTTCGCTCCATCCACACAGGTCTGCTGGTGCAACTGGTTCTCCTGGCTCATGCCAACCTATAGCTGGGACGCTATCAGGGTTAGGGTAAGGGACCATAAATAACCTTGGGTAGCAATGTCATTGTCCTTTCCCACTCCTCCAAGAATCAGGGTGCATAGGCTTACTCTTTCCTTTTCTCCAGATCTGACACTAGGCTGTTTCCCTTTCATGCTTAAGCAAGCTTAGGTCTGCAGAGGGCTTCTAAGATATGATTCATCTGACCTGTTTCACAAATCTAGTTTAAGATGAGATGAATCATGTCCTACAACCGTTTATTCCTCTCCACAGACTGCAAAAAGGAGCTTGGGGACACTGACTCAGATTTAAACCTCTGCATTATAAACCTCAAAAATTAGGTGATCTGAATCCCAGCCTTCAGCTTCAACTAAGAATGAACGAACAGAGAACTAGAGAAAAATAAGAGAACTGGGCATGTGTGCAGATGACTCAGTGTTATTCACTATACTCAAGATTAAGAAAAAAAAAAAGAGTGAAAACTTCCAGGAGGATCTTGCCAAAGGCTCCCAGATAGCTGGGTAACACAAAGAAAATTCATGCTGGAAAAAGATAAGGAGTCTTGCAGGGAGTGTTTAAATTCTTTTCATATTGTGAATGCCTCTGAAATAACTATGACTTCTCAACAGAAAAATTGAGATATCATTGCACACTCTAATTGATGAACACATCCTGAGAGTTAAAGAAGGTAAAGATAATTGTAGTGGTTGGGTTTGGTGTTGCTATGCATGTATATGCACATAACTGAGACTGAGCTTAAGCAAACTGCAAGGCATTATCATTTCTAAAATAACGACAGTACAGCTATGCATCCCAGGTGAGAACTGACAGTTTTGCTGCTGCTCCGTAAATCACACAGCTCTCGCAGCTACTAATCTGCTGCAGAGATCTTACTAGCTAGCAAAGTGATAGGAAAAAGAAGTCCAGAAGAATAAAATGCCAAGAATAGAACCAGAGTCTCTTGACTGCTGCTTCACAGGCTGCTCTGTACACTAGATTCCACCTCCTTTCTCTTTTTATTTCTATACAAATAGGTATATCTTATTACTTTTTAGGGATGTATTCATATAAGAAAGGGTTTGGTTTTTCCTTTGAGACGGATTCATCTTTAGGAAACTTTAGATCTCTGCCCCCCACCCCAATCCTGTTTTGTTACTTTGCTGTTCTTCTCACCTCACCTCCCTTGCTGGTCCTCCAGAACTTCTAACATGATCAGTCTAATGTAGTGTCCATATTCAGTGATGGGGCTTTAAAATAATTATCTTTCATAGCACTTCCCTGCTAATGCTGACCCGGAATTGCAGGCAATGTAAGCCAGAGCCGCTAAGCAAAGAGCCACAGGATTCTTCTCCATCTCAATATTCAGTGCTTCTGGTATTTTCATTCTTCTTGAAGGCAAACTGACTTTTGGACATCTGAGTAATTCTTACTCTTAGGAATGTGCATCCTGTGTATCATTCAGTATCAACTGATGCTGATAAGCATTTTCATTAAAGAGTTTGTGGAAATTCTTCCTTTCATTAGAAAAAATATCTTTGGGAATGCTATGACCAGCTGGAAAAGGTATACTCTCATTTGGGGAAATATTTAGGAAATAAACAGGTACTTTTAACTGCATAAACCCCATTTTTTTTCAAGAAAAACAAAACAAAAATTTTTTTTCTAAATATACAGCTTGGGGAAGGTACCACCCTCAACAAAAAGTGGATACTTAAGTCTTTCTCCTGTTCAAAAATCTGGCTTGTGCATGACAGTCTTTTCCACCACCCTTTACACCAGCTCTTGAGAAAGGACTACTTGTACAGATAAGTGTTTGCATTCCCATTCAGTCTTTGGACTTTCTAGAGATACTTTCATCAGCTAAACTAATTTTTAAAAGTTTTAGTGAGACACTTCTCCAGGCCTGAATTTCTCACCTGCAGAAGGGGTGCAAAGTATGGAGCAATGCATCAGTCGTACTACAGTGACAGCAGCTGAGCTTGCTGGATTGGTGAAAAGAGACATAGAGCATTGTTAAATGCATTATAAATGTATGAATCTACTTCTGTGTACATCTGCTCTCTAGTTAGCAGGGAGGAACCAGCAGTAGGTAGGTGTCTTTTTTGAGGTAGTCACAGCACTGTTTTTTCCTTTGGTGCACACCCTTCAGGGACAAGCCTTTCAGAGGGGGGAGGGAGAAAATAGATTCTTGTGAGTCTGCTTATACCCAAGTAACTCAAATACAGGTAAACTAGATTTTTTTTTTTCATTCTCTTACGTAAGAAAAATCAGAAAGACAAACCTCTTTGCACTTTCTGCAGGGAATTAATAATGTATGAAATTATTCTTCCCACACTTTCTGATGTATTATCAGCATTTGGTTAATGAAGAAGCTAGGAATTCTCCTCACTATAGATTACTATTTCTAATACGGTGATAGCTGCGATCCTGACACTATGAAGAAGAGGAGTAGAGAACTGCAACTGGCAGGATACTGGATCTGAGGACTTATGAAGGGTTTTGACTTCTGCTTAATGCCAAACTAGCATTTTGGGGGAAGATAACCCCCCATGTATTGGGAAAGAAATCAGATAATAACTTTTATGCAATCCAGCATGCTATTCTAGCATTCTAACTTTAACAGCAGGTCTGGATCTGAATGCTACCTTTTGAATACATTTTGAATTGCTGCAGAGCCCCAGATTAGCAGTGCTGCAAGATCAAAAGGCTGTGATGCAAAATTTTGGTGCAGCATGCCGCAACATATAAAAACCACACTGCCTGTTTTTAGCAGATTCTCACCCACTATA
This sequence comes from Aviceda leuphotes, assembly GCA_035590175.1. NCBI lineage: Eukaryota > Metazoa > Chordata > Aves > Accipitriformes > Accipitridae > Aviceda > Aviceda leuphotes. Next base: position 11,935,076 of record JAVJGH010000054.1, read on the forward strand.
GTGCCTCCTGAAATCTATGTTTAGGGCTCAGCTCAACTCGCACCTGTAGAGGGCTGAATCCAGCCGCCGACACCATGGCGTGCAGTGCACGACCCACCCCGGCGCTGGGTCCGTCTCCCGTCTCCCGTCGCTCATCCGGGAAAGGGCAGCGCAGAGGAGCCTCTGCTCGCCTGGGAAAATATGTCAGCTCTGCCTGGGGGAGAGGGGGGAGCGGGGCTGCAGCGAGCCTGGGAGCGACCACCCTGCCCCGGCATCTCATGCCGGCACAGGGGCCGTGTGCTTCCTCCGGTTACTTCACAGAAGTGGCACAGGTCTCCTCAACCACTATTTTGGGGGCTGAAGAAAATTTGGTTAGCTGTGTATAAAGGTCTGGAACAACACATTTTTAATGGGCAGGTAGAGCGCTAATTTAAGGGTAAATTATATATGTGGGTCAGCATCTTGGCTGCTTTGTTGTTTCGTTGTTTCAGACTACTTGGATGGCAGCCATCAACGCTCTGTGATTTATCTCTGTTTAATTTTTCTACTTTTTCAGACCCTTGGCTGTTGGTAATTCAATTTCTGCCAACTGCAGACCTTCACTCCCTATTATAAGTTATGCCCCAAGGCAGACATACTGCCATCTGCACTGTAATGGTGGTGGTAGCTAGTGGATGCGAAGAGGCAAATGTCCAGATGCCTCTTGGGGCTCTGAAACAGCTTTAATATACAAATGATGTTTGGATTAGAAATACCCTCTGAATCCAAATATGAGCCTCTCAGAAACATTAGGGTACTCTCCCAAGGGAGCCCTCCACGCAGTACTCAACTTCTGCATATTGCTTCTCCCAACAGCTTTAATGGATGCAGAAAACTCAATATTTTCCTTTGCCCAGCCTCCAAAATCATCAAAGGAGGAACTAATCCCCATCCAGTCATCCTTCATACACACTTGCTTCACTTCCCTCATCCTCCCTTATCCTCTCCTCCCGATCTCCATGCTCTCCAGAAGAAATCTTCTTTCAGGAGGTTTGTGCTTACAGCAAACCACCAAATTCTGCTTTCCTGAGAAATACATCCCGTTCCCAGCTGCCGGCAGCAGCTCTCTGCAGGCTGCAGGCACAGCACAGCAGCACAAGGTGCTGCTGCACGTAAGAGCGGGGAGGCATCATCCCCTCTCCAGGGAGCCCAGAAACGATACAAGTCTTGACCTGAATTAAAGAGGGATGGTAATATTTTAGGCAGAAATTACCCCAAAATCTTTCTTAAAAGCTCAGCAAGAATGTAGCCTACAGACAGGGAGGTGGAAAGAAAACATGGGAATGGCTGAAGCCCACATTTGCAGCGTACGGCTCCCGGCAAGGAGAGGGAGGCTCGCCCCACGCCGGGTGTTGCACGGACCAGCACCAGTACAGCCCATCTTTCTGACCTCCTCTGTGACACAGGGCCTCACCTTGCAGTTACCCATTCCTGAGCTGAACCTATAATTTCTTGATGAGCTACAGCACAGCTGGATGATCTACTAGCTCAGAGAAGCTAGCAAGAAACAAGGATGCTACTTCTTCTCCACGGGGCTAGTTAGCTTGAGATGTGGAAAACCTGTGGGGCCATGGTTACATCTTCCTGTCCTCTGATGAGAAAGGAGGACAACACTGGTTATCCTGCACGATAACGAAGGAGGTGGAGAGTTGTTCACGACACCAATGGAGAATTTCTTTGTTCCCTTCTATGTCTCCTTGGATAAATATTTAGATTTATATACTGCAAGTTTATTGGTATTTCCTAAGCAAATATCCACCTGGTATTATCCGAGCAGAGTTCCATCTGTCTCTATCCAAACAGTTCAGTATCTGTCTAATAACATATCTTCAAAGTTTTTGGACTTTACAGTGAGAAAGTTGTAATTTGTTCCTTTTCAATAGGCACAGCTACCTATAATACACATCCAAACAGTCTGCGTGGATAACTTCCCACAGTATTCAGCCTTCATTTCTGTTTTAAAATTACCTTCCCAAAGAGAACGAGGTGAAGCACAAAGATTTCGGGCTCACTAACACCCATTCTCTATTAAACTGTCTGAAAGTCATGAAAAAAAAGGTGAATTGATCACAAATATTTCCTGTCCCTATTTTGGCAACAATTCCATTCTTGTTCTCTGAAGACATCTCTTTGCTGTTGCCTCAGCTAAGCCAATGAGGAAGAAAGGGAAGCACAAGCCAGAGAGAGCAGAGAACAATTTAAGACATTTGGGCAACCTGGAATGTAATTTTGCTGGAGGGCAATATTCACTTTCCACATCATTTTGTTTTTGTGGAATAAAGGACTTGGCAATGCTTTTTAGGAGATTTAAATTTCTAACAGAAAACAAACCCTTTAAGATGCTTGACTTGCATTGTTCCAAATTACTGCATTCTTTAGCTCTAATCAGCCTGGTTTTGATCACTGCTCTTTTAAGATATATTTTCTTAACATAAGCAGATTTTATATTGTCTCTGCATAAGCTGTGACTCACAGCTATGATTTTATACTACTTCAATGTAGGACTGTTTTCAAAACTCTCAAAAAACCTGTGTATACAACTAGTACATCAGCAAAGATTTTGACAAAATGATTGGTTTT
>JAVJGH010000054.1:11948830-11976169 GCA_035590175.1 Aviceda leuphotes
AGGAGTGCTTCATATTCCAAGGGATTTTGATCTCTATGAAAATTATTAAGTTTGGAATTGGTAACTAGATTCATCATTCACTGAAAAATTAAAAAGGAAAATATAGGAAAACAATTACTATACAACACTGTGGCTCCATGCAGAATCAACTCAGAACTTCAAACAGAAAATCCAGTTTGCCTAGAGGTTATCCTATTTATCATCTTTTAAAAAATGGCTATCTGACATCATCATTTACTGAGCACAGTACATCTTGCAGTCATTCGTATTCCCTCTCTGGTTGTGTCACCTCTCTGACCAAACAACCTGAAAATATATAATTATGTATGAAGAGAATTCAAATGGAGAAAATGCTAATATCAAGTGGTATTGAATGACATTAGAAAGCTCACCAACATTACTGAATTGATTAAATTAGCATTTTTCCACAACATTAAGACTGTGTCACGGAATGCAGCTCACAGTACATGCCTTTCTCTATCTTTTATTCAAATTAACTCCAGGCTTTTCCTTGCTTTGTGGCTTTATCCTAATGGAGAATTATGATGGAGCAGTCAGCTGTTGCCCAGGTAATATCACTCACAGGAGTCTCGAACCCCACCAGGCAATCAAAATATACACTGAATAAATAACGTGGTATCTGACACATGAATGACTGGTTCTGTCATGCACAGAAATATTTTAATACTCTCTTTATTTTCTTTTCCCCTCACCATTCAAGAGCTGGTCTCTTTAGCTTCAGATACTTTTGGGTTTGTGGTTAGAGCAGTATTTCATCATTATCTACCACATATAATACATCCATAGGCCATAAAAAAAGAACTTTTCAGGTACACACAGGTTGCAACAAGCTGCAGAGGTGCTATGTATTATCTAAGGCACAAACCCAGGTTCAATCCATGTTATTGAAACAGAGACGTGTCACACCATGGCACCGCAGTATCTTCCAACAAGCATTTTAATACACTGTTTAAACACAGTTGTTATCACTTGAATAGAAGTACCATGTTTTTACTTGATATATGTTTTCCTTTAGGCCTCCACCTCCAGAAGAGCTGAAGGGAAAAGTAACTTCTTCCTCACCAAGAGAAGTGTACATCAGTAAGCTCAATGTCATCTCTTACTGATATGTTTCTTCTTGGCTGGCTTTTTTTCCCCTATCTTGACTTACATTTCCTTTTCAGACAGGAAATTCTATGCAATTTCCTTTATGATTTTGTGCAATATTAGCACCACTGAAGAAATACAGGTTCACAGGCAGAAGAACTCACTTATCTTTTTCCAGACATTTCATGCAAAACACCATCTTCCCTCCCATGAAAACAAGAAAGCTGGAATATCACAGTTTGTCTTGCATGTTCCCCAGGTCAGATCTCCTCCACATCTCTATCTGTAGTGGTAGGGGGTTCTTTCAGAAGAATTATTTGAGTACGGTACAGTGAATGTATCATATGAACCGCAAATCCTGCATCTCTGGCATACTGGAATTTCTTTCATAACATAAAATTCAAGTTCTCACTAACATTTCATGGTGTTACGATGATGCTTTATGGTGGAAGAAAACCTAAGTGAAAAGCTCTATATTATAAATTTTCATTCTTTTATAAATTTTCACTGACATCAGGTGATCTATTCTCTTGGTACTGAGCTTCCATGAGTAAGCTCAGGAGAAAAGTAGCCTGCATAATCAGAAGTATTTACAAAGCAAAGCACAAACTAGTTCAGTATCACATATACAACAATCCTGCAGTGACACATGTGGAGCTTGATATTCTTTGTGCTGAAGTCAATAATTAAAAGTACATTTACTTCAGTGGGAAGCTTTAGAGAAACAAAATGAAAAAAGGAAGGATAATAATGAGGACCATTGAAATCACAGGGGAAGTTGTGCATATTGACCTAAGACTAAAGCTAGGTAACATAACATGATGTAAGAAACTAGGGCTTAAGGGGAGAGAGAGAGAGTTGGGTAGAAGGAGAAGATCAAGCAGGCAGATGGAAGAAGAGATCGTTGATGGGAATTAACACATGAATTTATATCACAAAAGCTTAAAGTAGAAGCAAATATGATCAGAAGCTTGGGAGAAAAAGATGATGGTGATGGTCAGCAATTTAGACAAGCTGAAAGCAAGATAAAGCATAAGACATGGAGACAAAATGACTGATATCTGAAGCAGGTGAAAAAACAAGGGAAAAAAAGGGGGTGGGTGGGGCGAGTTTCCTGTATCACCCAACTTCTAAGCAGAATACTTCTGACTCTCTCAGGTATCACAAACTGTTGAATGAAGCTTCTAGAATATCTATACATTTTTTAGATATAACTGCACCTCCTGAATATAGCCAAGTCAGAAAGAAACTGATCAAAAAAATCCAAAAATAAGATAGAAAAAGAGATAATTTGGAAGAGCTTTTGGAACAAAGCCTCCTGCTGAAAGACATGAAACAGAGCGTGGAGAAACATTTAGCAGATAATGTTTATGCAGGTTTCCGATAGTCTGTTTCAGAGCAGTTGAGATGTTTTGCCACTCTATCTCGTCAGTCAGTCATGTGAGACAGAATGAGGAATTCGACCAACTGGAAGCATGGCAAAGGACCTGCAGGAACTTCACTGACAACAACAAAAAATGAGATTAAAGGAGCTGAACAATTGCATTGAGTGCCTCCTTCAGAATTGTAACAGGGAAAGAAGAGTGGCTGGGGAGACAAGAGAAAAACAGAAGGTTTCTGTTCTGGACTAGCAAGGACAGAGAAATCAGGAATGCACTCAGATTAGTCTCCTATTAGGGAGTATCATGACAAGTCCACTGCACGTAGTTTCATCAAAAGGAAGCATGAACATTGATCAATACATAGCATTTCTTTAGGAAGAGAAAATAAAAGTATCTTTGTGCTAGGGAGGGATTAGTAACTTCAGTGAGAATGGCATATATTGACATCTGCCTTGCAATGTCCTTTGGAGAGTTGAAAAGATGAAGCATCTCTAGGAAGCTGGAAGTTGGGAGTAGGAAGTAGCGAGATGAACTAAGTTATGCAGAAGCAGCTAGAGGAAGCCACACAAGTGAAGGCTATATGACTGCCCCACGCCGAGATAATGCACAAGACATAATTCAGGGACTGTAAAGCAGAAACACATACATTGCTTTAGATTTAAAATAAATGACAGTTGAGTTGCCTTTATGGGTGCTGAAAATTCTGTGGGCTTATAGTTACTTTTGAATGTCATTTCTGCATTTTCCCAGAGCTCTGAGCTGGATTCTGCACTGTGTCTGCAAGTACAATCAATAATTCTTGAAAGGTGCAATAGGAATGGGACTCAAATACCTACAACAGTCACCTCTATTTTAGCTGCAGGTAATATTTTGAGAAAACAAAAGTGAGATAAAGTACAGCACAGGAGTGACTACATCATTTAAAGAAAGTGTATTTGCCTCCATTGGTGAAACCTATTTTCTTGACGTTGCCCAAAAGGGAAAGAAGGGGGCTGAGTCAATGAGCAATTCTGGTTTTAGAACAAACTATTTCAAGTTGCTTAATATACCTGACAGTACTGGAGAGGTAAATTATTAATAAATGACATTTTGAAATATTACCTTGAAGCTTTAAGCATATGCCCCAATAATCTGAGATGAAATCATTCAGCTATCAAGGTGTTAATGATCCCAAGTAAGTAAACTAAAGTTTAATCTGAATACCTAAATTTTATTTTACTTTCAAATTATACTGCTTTTACAAAACAGATGTGGTTAAAAGCAAAACCATACCTTTGTTATGATTTCATTAATGTTAGTGGTAATTTTGGCAGTGCTAAAACACATTACTAAAAGGATTTGGTTAAATGTAATATACAGCACAACTAGTAAAGAAAATTCACTAGCACAGGTGCTCCTAAAAATATATCCAGTGTGGCAAATAAGAGATTTTAATTTCCTTTTAACTCACCTTTGTAGATAATGCAGTATATTACATTGTGCATGCACTCTTCTACTGAAAATTTACTCTTATTTCAGCTTGTTTCTTTTGTTGAAATCTGAAGCTCCATTCTGTCATTCACATTCAATCAGTCTACTCACATTGACTTTATGAAGAGAAAAGTACCATTCAAGCAATTTGGACACTCAGTACATAATTTTAAAGAGAGAGAACAGATGTCCTGAATTAATGTTTCTCCTTTCATCTTCATACAAGAGTACTATTGTCATACATACACGGTACTCAGGGACAGAGACATCCTAATACTGTATTGGGAATATTTGGTACTATTTATTAATTGAATCATTTAGTTATGTAAAAGGAATAATGCACACATAGGCCATCCTTTTGATCCACAGACCTTGTAAACAATACATGAGAGATTTCTCCAAGGCTGAATTTTCAGGCTCCATGTATTACCAGAATAAGAGAAGGAAAGAAAGAAGCTAGAGGCATTTGAAGAGCATGACAGCTCAGAGAAATAATCTGCAGACCATCCATATGACACAGCTAGAATAAGTCCAGGAGCGCTCACCCAGCTGCAGCCTAAGGGATCTGCCATGCAGCCAGCTGCTGCTACTATTTGACATCTGGGATCTGTAACTGGCATTGAAAAGAAAAAAGAAAAACAAAAAAAAACCAAGGGGGGGGCAGGGGTGAGAACTGAAGAGTTATGTGAGGTTAACAACAACAACAACAAAAAATCATCTCTCTCTCCCCCAACACTAGAGGTATTTCTAAAGAAAGAAATTTGTTGCAGGCAAAAACGAAGATGTAGATTCTGTGCACTGCACAGACACAGTGCACAAATAAAAGGTGAAATAAGCCCTGGCAAATGAGTGTAACACAGTGAAACTATTAAAGAAACACACTAATATTGCTAAAAGCAGCACCATATGCTCATATCTGACCAGCAGTTTTGTTACTTACTGCTCCACTTGCAAAGATTGCCATGGCTTATTCATGCCGTGGGGATGAGAGCACCTGGTTTTTAAGGCTGAGTCAGTGGTCTCAAGCATTATGCCAAGGGAATCCAATCCTCCACTCGCAGAAAACCTCTGCCTGATTTCCCCTGCCTGCTCACCGCATGGAAAGAAGTGCAAGCAGGGAAGTGACTTGCCTGAGAATACTCAGTATACTACCAGCAAAGCTAGGGAAGATGAAACCAGCCTGCCAAAGAAATGGTCCTTGCACAAAAGCCTGGATCCTCCTACCACCCCAGGGACCAGGTGTTCGGCATCTATATAGTAATGCAAACTCATGGTTTCTGGGTTTCAGTGTTTTGCAAATCTCGCTGAAATACAATAAAACTGGCAGTCAGTACTTCCATATTACTGCACAGAGCTGCTGACAGATTCCCTTTCTATGGCCTGTGTGCTTTGTCAAAAGTTACTCTCTCTGTCTAGATAGCTTCTCATCCTCATATGACCCCCTCCTCCCGTCATGACTGAGAGCATTTGAGATACAAGTGATTCAGATATGCCTGACACCAACTCCCAAAAGCTTTACGAAGTGTAATTTTATAGAAGAAAATTGCCTGCTTCTGTGAGCTGGATCAGCAATGTTTCCCCTTGTCAAGCCACAATGCTAGTGAAGCTTTGAACTGCTGGAGTCACTCTCTGAGAGAGAGACCTCACCAGGAAAGATTATGAGTGGAAAAAAGACTTCTGTGCCCCTGCATGTGTTTCTGCGGCAGTTTCTATTTTACATTTTTGGGGAACTAACTCTGGGCCAGATTTTGTCACTCCTATTCACAGTGAAAAGTATCTCACTGTACAAATAGTCCCAAGGGGCTACACTGAGGCAATCTGGATCATGCTGAAGAGCTGTTTCCCCTGTGAGCGATTTATTTTTCTGTCTGGCTTAAAGATGGCTTCAGCTGAACTATTCATAGATGAAGGCCGTGTTCACAGTGGTGGCAGACTGTGACCTTTACATAAGAAGGAACATTTCTGCAAAGGGTCCTCCACTCGTGGAAGGGGCAGATGGCACTGCGGTGAGCTCAGCACATCTGTATGAAATGGGGAGTGAGAAAGGTGAGACATGTCTGTGTTACACCAATGCTGCTCATAGGCACCTCGCCAGCAAGTACAGACACTCACAGCACTGCAAATCTCTGTAGAACAGACGAAACTTACATTTAGGGCAATGAAGACTTTGGCCTTTACTCTTGGCATCAGACAACTTACAGCGTTGCGCTAGACTAGAACTTACATTTCTAGAAATTACAGAACTGACCGCCGTATCTAACGTATATAGATGTTGCTACTGAGTGCACATACTAGAAGTGTGTTTCTGAATGCAGCTCTGATGCTGGAGCCATGGCCCTCACCCCAGCAGTCTTTCACAGAGGTCAGAGATTCTTCCTGAAGCAGTAAGGAAAAATCCCACTGCATGAAGCAAACACATATAACATATATTGATACACAAGGTATGACTAGGCATATTCATAGATAACACATTAGACGAACAGATCAACCACAAAAGTAACTCTTGAAATTTTTGCCTTTCCTCTTCAGTTTATCTAGAAGCCCTTCTCCAAAGTCCTATATAGAAAAGTACCTCATTGATGAATAGCAACTATTTGGCACAACTAGAAGGCAGTTTGGGAGCCCAAAGATTTTACTGTGTCTGTAGCTTAAACAACAATACGCACACAGAGGAACTGAAAAGGTTGAAAATTACCAGTTGTTCATGCTTGACCTTGAGACACAACCATCAACCATAAAATTTCAGAGCTTCAACGCAGGTCTTAACTCCCAGATCATGTACCCTGGCACATTTACACCAACCAACACCACAGAGAAAAGAAAAGGTTCTCCACTGGCTCATTTCAAAAGTCCCACAGGGAGTTAAAAGTGTTCACCAGAAACACAAAGAAGTATAAAATGCACTGTGTAATTCCAGTACATTCAGGAAAAAAAATCCCAGAACCCACTGATGTGTTCCTGTTACAGAGATTTAAAACTGGCAAAGCTATAGAAAAACTCTGGTGGGTCCATATTTAAATCATTTACCCCATAAATAGCACATTGATTTCACGCCCTTTACTATTTCTTTCAATGATCCAAGTTCCTCCCATCCCCAAAGTAAAACAGAAACTAAAAAAAGAAAACAAAATCTCAGTGTTAAGCCTGCCCTTCTGTGCCTGTGAACAATAATGCTCGTGCTCTGGAGGACCCAACAGTGTTATCACCAGAAAAACCTACTATCGTTCTTCTTGTGAACAATGGCTGTGTTTAGTTTGGGCTTAAATCCTGGCTGACACATCTGAGTCCCTGCAAATTTCACCCAAGCCCAGAGGATAAAGCACTGGGTGAGGGCTAGCATGTAACACACAGAAACGGTAGAACAGGAAAACTCTTTGGGTTTGGGGATGGGAAAAAGTTTGCCTGGCTGGTTTTGGGTTGGGCCAGGGGGGCTGGTAAACATAACCTTGAACCAGATTGTGGCCTTTCCCTTGCGGGTCCTCAAATATTCCAGCCCAATGGGCTAAATGGAACAACACGCAGGATCAATGCCTTAAAAAGCGTAAGGAGGAGGAGCTAAGCAGATTTCTTTTTGTTAGTTATCCATGGCTAATGGCTTTGCTGGACTGAGGCCAGCTACCATAACATACATATCTCTTGAGTTTGTCTAGAAGTGGTAGGTGTATTATTTGTTAAATTACTCTCTCCCTTATCTCATGTGAAAAAAGAAAAAAAAAAGAATATAAACATTCTTTTACTACAGTCACAAATTGTTTTGCAGCAGGTTGAAACGCTTCAATATATATCTTCCTGGGAGCCTTTAAACTGTTGTTTCACTAATTCCAACATTTGTCTTCCCTGTAAAGGAATGAATTATGCATGGCAGCAAAGGAACAGAAAGAAGGGAGGTGATCTCAGTTAACTACAGCTGGCTAGATGTTAGATGCCTAGCTCCAGCTAGTCATTTATGCTGTCCTCCTTAAAACAGGTGTCTGAGGTGGAGAAAATTGCCTTTTAGATGCGCCAGCCTCTCTCCTGTCACTAGCGGAGGCGTTTGGGTGAAGAGCTTGGAGGACCCAACCAACTCCCACATGGCTGAGGTTGGCTAGGCGAGTCACGCAGGGCCAGGGAGCACCGCGCGGGAGCAGAAGAGCCCGAGTTCAAGCCCCTAGCCTCATCCTCACCCGCAGCACCAGCCGCTGCTTTCCTTATTTCTTTGCGGCCTGCCAAAGGGCACTCCCAGTTCCCCAGGAGACCAGGTCTGGTGAGGCTCATCTAAGAGCAAATGCGTGCGAGACCCAGCGACACGGAGGAGCTGCTTTCAGCACGGTGGGTGGCTGCCCAAACCGAGCAGGAGGAGAGCTCGTCTGGCCCACCGGTTATCGCTGCTTCCCACAGCATTTCCCATCAGCTCTCAGCCACCAGCGGTTTAGAGATGCTAACTGTCCAAGCTATGCCTCAGGGACATTTCAGCAAGTGAGAAGACCACAAGTTACTCAACACAGTCCACAAAGGCTTTCTCAGTCACCGAGTTTAAGCAATAGTGTAGATGAGGTTAGACGGACTGAACCACAGCGTGCCCAGCATTATCTGTCCCGAAGGACTGTTTCTCATAAAGGAGGTATCACGCTGGGTAATGAAAGGCCTCGCTTCTTTCAAGGAATAAAAATTGCATGAAGTATGCTTGAGTTCCTTCCTCGCAAAAGGATCTGTTGCTAAGTGAATGGGGTAGAGTCTGGGGAGGAGATCCATGCTGTCTGTCTCCTGATGTCTTGGGAACAAAAATACCTAAAAGTTGTATCTGGAAGATCTTGTTTATAGTCTTTACACCAGATGAGACTGAGGTTTTGATACAGAAGGGTGGATGAGATGCCTTGTACAAACTTCTAGAATATGTATCTTCCTCTAGACCCAACTCACTAGCTCTAGAAACCTCCAACTCTCATAATACTGAATTATTCTTTTTTCCCACTCAAGCACCAAATTAAAATTTCATAAAATGAAGGATCTCAATAATATTTCATGCAGCATATATTAACTGTATTTTATCCTACTCTTTTTCCTGTGGAATAATTAAAAAAAAATCCATGTTCCTAATGGGTTGGACTTGATGACCCCTTCCAATTCAGGTAATTTGGTGGGAGCATGCTGTAGATTTCCCTAATTACTCAGAACTTAGTAGAAGTTAGCCTTCCAGAGTATCCAGATTTCCTCTCTGCAAAAACAAAGGCAATGGTCAGCATTGATGTGTGCCTCTGTCTCACCTGGGTAGGGTGTGAGGGTGCCACCAGTCAGAAGCACCTCCTAGGTCAATAAGTTTACACATAGATCTCCAAAAACAATTGGGACATTATATTTCTCACCTTGAAAAAGACCATGTGGATATATCACCCAAAGTCATGACATGGACAGGTACTATGTAACAGGCACCTTAACTGAGTCTAATACAGTCTAAATATTTCTAAATAGGTCCAAGGCTCTTTGACCTGGGAGATAAAAGAACAACATGATTAAAAAATGGAAGTTAGGCACTTCAAAAAGCTGAAGTTAGGCCTGGCAACAGCAGGGAAATCTTTAACATTGGTAACAAATAACCACTTAATAATGCACGTGATAGATTCTTCTTAAGTTGCATCAGACAGTTTTGGGGCTTCTTTTTCTCTTCCCATAAAGATCTGCTGAAAGGGCTGCTGACCATCTTATCTTACATCTCATTGGGTTCAAATTTTTCAGTACATTGGATGGGGTTTTTTATTGCTTAAATACCCTTAAAGTTTATCAGTTTGCTTATAGTGTACATGAAAGTTTAAAGAAACAGCTCAAATTGTGCATTTATTATGAAACTATTTCACTGACACAACTGCATTTTTTTTTTCCCCACTCTTTGCTGGTGCCCATTTTTTCCCTCTTTCACACCTGTACCCTTTGGTCCTTTATGCCACTTGTCTCTACATTGCTCACTATCCTGTCACAATTTACACCTACTCATTAGGTATTGATGAGTGGGAAAGCAGCAAAACTGTAGCTAAAGCCCCACTTCTGTCATTATACATTTTAACATCTCACAGCTTATGTCTGATCTATTACTACTGGATGGTTTGAAAGGCTCTACTTAGAAACTACATTTGAGTTAAAAATCAAACCATTACTTGGGTAAGTATCTGTACTCTCCCTCTGTGTGTGGCATTGGAGGGAACATACATAAGGACATAGAAACTCTAAAGCACGTTAAAGCCTCTTATTTCCCATTTCCTCCAGACCCCTGCCCTTCAAAGTCTTTCTGCAAATGTGAAGGAAACAAAGCAGGGAATAATACGTTTTCTGGGGCACGGGGTCTGCACAGAAACATTGCGCCTTTGTTCTGAAGCTATACCACGAAGAAGTGCGCATTGTTCAAGCATGACAAAGACGATTAACACACTGCAGCCTCTTAGGCAGGAGAGCTTATCCTACAGGTGGATCAAGCAGTCCAGGTGTTTGGAAAGCTGTCCCCTGCCTCCTCCAAGGATTCCAAAACTGCATACTATTTCTGGAGCTTTTTCAAACCACTGTGTTAAAACACCTGGGCTCTCTCAGCTCCTTCTGCTAGATATTGCCTCAGGGGAGTATTACATATTCCTTATGCATGCCTTAATATAATTCACAGAAATAAGTGATCAATGACAATGTGAGAGCCAGGCATTCTCAATTAAGATCATATCAGCTCAGAAACAAGTAATTTTTTTTCTTTTATTCCTGCCAATTCTTAATTAAAACAGGTAAGTAAATACATAAGACTGCTGAAATTGAATTTGGAAAGGCTGAAATTCCCGAAGACAAGCTGTTATTGACATGTTATTGAAGAAACAAAGTATTATTCACTTTATGAATCTTTACTTTTGCCTTACATAAGAAAAGATTACTTTCTAGCCAAAATAAATCTTGATTTATAGTTCTCCCTGAGTCACTTAGTGAAATGAAGGTTTTAGATCTTCACTGTAACAATAAACAGTACATTAAAAAAAAAGTCCAAAGCACGAAGCATACTCATGAATTCAGAGACTGAACTGACTGTAATTAAAAAGTCCAACCGTTGCTGCTCACCTTTAGAAATTGTTCCTGTACCTCATCCACCTTTCTTCCTCTGCTTTCTGAGACTTTCACAAAATGCACCAGGACACTGAAGCGACCTTTCAGTCAACAATTTAAATGACTCTTGAGACTGCATATGGAGAATCAATACAAACTACTGTTTATTTATCATATTAAAAAAGGTGAAGGATCCATGTTTCTACCATTACTGTGTCCAATATAGCCAGCAGCACTCCAGCTGCAGCTGGCATCCCAGTCATCCTTCAGCTATTGCTAGCTCTTCCACCATTACTGCTTCTCAAAGCCTTGGATCTGTTTCTCAGAACTCTCCCTTGTAAGTTAAAAATCACATCCTACGAAAGAGCAACTCAAAAACTTGCATTTATCTAGCATTCTATGTTTGCGCTAATATCTGCATCCCTTTCAGTTCAGTACATCTGGGTTAAAGACACATGCCATGATATTCACAAATGGCTTTACAAAGCCTTTCAGATGTTCTTGCTGACAACCCATGCTTCACTGACTCCTCTTACTCCAACAAAAAGGAAAAAAAAATTAGCCTAATTTATCTATCTGCATTCACTTAAAATTGACTTCACTTCCCAGATAAGGTTTCTGATCAGTCAACACAACATTCCCATTGCTCTGTGTCTAACCACTTGCTCTTTGTCCTCTCAGTGGACTTGGCACCCACCCACGGAGGTTAGTAATATGCAGGAGGTCTCCTGAATAAAACTCCCTCTGTCCAAAGATGCTACACAGCAGCAGCTTGCATCCTAGCATGCTGCCTTCAGCGCCTTGCTTTTGCAACCCGCAAGCTTAATTCTTCAGTTCCACAAAGTTCAGTACAATATTTCCAAATCATGCTTGTTTGTTTGTTTTATTTGAGCATTTGCTGTTCTGCACACACACCACTGCAAAGGAAAAAAAAAACCAAACCAAAAACCAGCCCAGGTTTTCAGTGTCAGGTTTGTTTAGGCCCCAAGGAGAACACATCTCTACGCACCTGAGTCTAAGGGCTGACTAATGGCCCTGCTCATCCCGAGCAGAGTCCTCACCTCTGCCTGCTGCCGGTTCTGAGCACTCTCAAGAGAAACGCAGTGGTTCATTTGCTTCGTACCCAAACAAGTGGTAGGTGCCAGGTGTTACAAATTTTCTGTAAAATAGGCTGAACAGACAGGTGGTGAAAGTTGCTGACAACAGAGAAACATTTAGCTTAACCAAGGCTTGGGAGGATCATTAGGAATTTCCTGAAAGACCAAGCAGAAGTATGCAATTAGGCAACACTCTAACAGAGGAATTATTGCAGATAAGTGCAAGGTCTTGCACGAGAGCAGAGAAAAAAAACAATGTTCTGGATGAGTGTGACCTCTCCAAAATAAGAAGCTTATTAGAGGAAGGACTGCAAAATGACTGCAGCTGGGTGAGGGGTGAGATATAGTATGAAGCAACTAAGATCTTTGACTTGTCTGTAACTACCATGTATAAAAGATAATAGCAGTTATAGAGACTATTTTTGGCTTTAATTCATCCTTAATACAGAAGAGCCTTGTTCAGACTTATTGCACTGGGAATGCAAGATACAGAGATTCCAGCTCTTTGTCAGGCAATGTATAGACAAAAGGTGACAGAATTCAGCTAATGGCCAACCTTTACAGGCACCTCTTGCTGCAAATTGGAGCCCAGTGTTACGCAGTGTTTTCTAAGCAGTCAGACTTATTAGCATATATGAATGCTAGCATATACAGAAATCACACCACTATTCAGCACTGTACAGGCTAAATAAGGGTTTAGAAGACTTTAAAAAATCCTTGCAATTAACTGTAAATTCATTGAAAACAAAAGTATTACAAGGTACGCATTTTAAAATGTGTAGCTGAACTACGGTTCTTATTGACCAAAGAAATAGAGAAATCTAGTTTGTGGATTTTTAGTAGTAAGTCCATACATGGATGGAAACAGCACCTGCATGCATACATATTGCGATTTGGATTTGAAAGGCCATGAGACTAAATGCCTCCCAGCACAAATTGATGGCCAACTGGGATCAAAATTCTGGCCTTCCTGGGCTACCTCCGAGTAATTGTCCAGGTGAATTGTTGGAACTGTCACTTCACTGATAAATCTGGGGCAAGCCTATAATTAAGGCAGTACACTGGAAGAAACAGAAATATATTATACTGTTTGAAATTATGAGGTAGAATCCCCGATTGAATTCAAGTCAATGGAAAGTTTAGCATTATTTTCAAGAGGAGATGGAATTACAGCCCCAAACCCCATTATTTAGAAGGCTATAATACTCCCCCCAAAAGGGTTAGAAATATTTAGATGCAATAATCAACTAGCTTTGTGATTCATGTTTATTGAATGTAATCATCCAAACTGTTAGGTGCAGAATTCTTGACATTTCTTCTCAGTCCTGTGTAAATACCAAGTTCTGCTCTGTCCACATTATTATATTTGTCTTCCTTTAATGCTCACTTTTTGAGGACATGCTTTTGAGTTGCTCGGCCCCTAGCAGGGCGGGATACAGGTCAGCTAAAAAAAAAAAAAATGTCAAGAAAGGAACTGTAACACTAAGGAATTTTTTCCTTCAGTCTTCCAAAAGCTCCAGTGTGGTTTCACAGGTTTCTACCTGCTTGCTGTTCATGTTCAGCAAACATAAAACCACCAAAAGAACTTTCCGGATTTTAATAATACTTGAGGACTGGGTCAATACATGCTGATAGAAGCACTTTAAATGCATACACCAGCACCTGCCACAGAAGAGGGGGGGAAGAATGAGCAGGGCTTCAAAACTTCAGTGGTGGCAATCTGCAACGCCCTTCCCATTTTGCAAAATGAGCCTCCAGTCCCTGGGCAGCCGGGGAACCTCTGTGTCTCCATGCCGTGGTACAGAGCCACGACAGCCTGCGGAGGTCCTTCTGTCCTGAGCAAGGCTGCGCCCTCTCCTGCCAGTCCTCTGCTCTTTGAAGATGCTTCAGCCTTTCTGAGAGCTGGGAGACCCTCTACCTAAACTGAGGGCCTTTATCATCAGCTGTTAACGTAGCCACCCAGCTGCACTTGGAGTAGGCGCTGCTGTCCGTCGGCTCCATCAGCATTTCCTCGGCAGCCGGCAGAGTGCGGGTGCACGCTCTCACGCCGCAATTCGTGCAGGGTGCTGCTCCGCCGAGCACAGCCCGCACACGCAGGGCTCAGGGGCTTCAAAACACGAGGACCTCCAGCCAAGCTGGCTTCCCGCTGCTGCCTTCTTGCAGCGTTACTCAAGGGCTCTCCTTGCTAATTTAGAGGAGGGGACAATTCCTGACTGTATCGGTGCTGGTCCAGACGGATGGCGAGGGATAAGCAAAGACCTCTCATATCAAAGGCAAAAGAGATACACATTGCCAAGGAACTGGCTGGGGCCAGTGATGAAAAGACACAGATGGATAACTTGAGGTTAAGTTCATACCTTTAAATTGCTGCGTCTACCCACTGACACCTATTTCTGCCTCGCCTTTGGCAGTCAAACTCAGAATTTGCGGTTCTGAGATACAAAAGAAAGGAAGTCAGAAACAGCCAGAAACACATACAATTGGGACTTGAGAAGAGAGGTTTGGGGAAAGGACAGAGGGACGGTTCAGTGGGAATGGAGAAGACAGGGAGACATTGGGACAAAGAGGGCAGGAAGGCGAGCACAGGAAGAGAGAAAAACCCATCAGGAGTTATTTCATCCCATTCAGAGAAAATTAGCTTCATGATTCAGTCATTCTTTTTCTGGTTTTCAGCTGAATAATAACAGAAGTTCTCTTTTAGGCTTTTCCCAAGGCTAGCATGATATCTCTTCCTAGGACACAAACACCCACTGGACATAACACATCGCTCTCACTTTGTGGTTTTTTTAATTTGACAGCTTTGAAACTAATTTAACAGAATAGTTGCCAGAGAAAATATATCATGCAATCCAAATCATCCATGTGTACTCTTCCAATCCTATCTAAAATCAATGAAGGAGCTTGTTTTTCCTAGTTGGGCAGTAGGTTTATGTCTCCACCTCAGAAGCCAGCTAAAGAGAAAGTAAATAAAACTTAGCATACTGGATGAAACGTGCAGAATAGCAAATCACACTGTTCCTTTAAATAATGTCCAATTTTTCTGACTATGCAAGCACCATTAATCTGGGATCATTTTAAAAATTGAAAATGAAAAGGCACAATAAAAGTACAGGCTGTTCTCACTGATACTGCTTGCTTGCAGTATGTAAACCAGGGAATGTAAAGCAACTCCTATGAGAACATGAACACCATCTTAAACAGAATATGAAACAGCAAGATGTGTGTTACAAATCTATATTTCCCATTCCTTTAAAAAATTAGACAGAGAGACAGGGATGGAGAAGGAGAGAAAGAGTAAGGAAGGGAGGGAAAGAAGGAGAGGAAAAGAGAAAGGGAGAAGAGGGAGACAGAGATGGAAATACAATGATGCCAGGAATTCTGGAACGCTTTGGAAGACCTACAGAGAAGATGACGAAAGTTAAGTATACAGAATGGAAAGGAAAATACGCATTTTTCCTTGATGGAAAGGTAGGGGGAAATACCTAAGCTGAGGACTAGAACAAAACCAACACCCTCTTACATACTGCCTGGGGGATATAACAAGACTGAAAGCAAAGCATCATAGCCCAGCTCATGCCTTGTCAGCAGGCATGGCTGTGAAAGCTGTGTCACTGTTAACAGGGACGTGACTCTCCGAGAGTTTCTCTACTGTGTTAGTGCAATGAATGCAACTCCCAACAGCGAAATCCGGAAATATGGAGTAACTCCAGTTCTTTCCTCAGGGGCTCATCTACTCAAAGTCTGCTTAGCATATACAGTAAACAACCAGCCAGCCCCTGTGCATTGTATTTTCTGGATATAATCTTACACTCCTTCAAACTTATGTGGCTGTAACCACTCTCCAGGTTCTTCTTTCTCTCTGCCTTTACACGCTTCTTCATCCTTTTCTACTCCTTGCCTTGTTTTTCTCCTTAGTCTTCCTTTTCTTTCCCTCTTTAGTATCTCTCAGCTTTGTTGAGCTTATTAACTTCCATGTTAGTATCTTAACTGTCTATTCTGGACTAACTTTAAAACTAAATTAAAAAAAAATATGGCCATTCAAAAAGAAAATGGAATATGGAATGTGGTATCTATGTTTTTTCTCCCATCATTCTGTCCTCTCTTTGTTTTCCTTTTTTGCCCCCAGTTTCTCCCATTTTACCTGTCCAATTCAGCTGCTCTTTGAACATGTATGTATATATTCCCTTTAATAGTATCCATTGCAGTGGGATGCTGATTTTTATTTAACTCAAAGAGTAAACTATATAGAAAAATGATTATCTGAAATTAATCTACAAAACAAGGAAATAATCATATAGTTTTAAAAATAAAGAGGATCACTAAAAAAATCTATTTTTCAAGACAAAGAATAATTTACTGCTGGCAGTGTAAATTTATACAATCCCTCAGAGGCTGAATTCTCCTTATATCATCAGTTATGTATAATCTCACCTGTTGCTAAAAAGAAATTGAAGGAAAAACAGCACTAACTTTTATTCTGCCTGACTACCAGAAGATGGTGTGTTTTAAAAAGCCTCTCTGGGCGGTTGTGATGGCAGCTTGTGGAAAGGGTCCGTGAAGCCAAGCAGCAGGGCAAGCACTTGTCAGGTCCATCCTCCACCGGGCTGCATGGGACAGACAGCAGGCAGGGACAGACCCACAACCGCTCTCCTTCCTTTCAGCTCCAGCCCACTCACACAACTGTCCCCCGCACACCACCATGCGGCACTGGACCCAAACTCCCCATGGCATGTGCTTCTTACTGTGGGCTGAAGGAAATTAATTAACTTCCCCATCCTGGCCTCATTCTGTTGCCTTACAAATCCCTAAACTTGGGGCTGGTGATAGCACTCTTCTAGCTGAAGGGCAGGATTAGCCTTATTGCATTCAGCTTCTGAAAATAACCCCCATGCAAATACTTCAGAAGCACAAAAGCATGGTTTTATTTCAAGATATTATCTTCAGAAAAGAAGGTAAAATTACATTTAAGAGACTAAGGATACAGGTGCTAGATTTTCACACAGCCTAAGAATGGTATTTCTGGACTATCCTCGTGAAGTTAACCTTGGCGCCAGCAATCTGCATCACCTGATGAGTTCTTCTTCATCTAAACAGACAAATGACTAGGTAAGATCTCTACCGCAGACACCTGCTAAGGCTGTGTAGGCACGGCACAAGGCTGAGAGCCCGGGCTCTGCCCCAGGCTGCCGCCCGGACAGCCCGCCGGCGAGGAGGCAAGAAGCAGAGCCGAGACCTCAGTGGGGACGAAAGACCTCCCCGCTCAGCTCCGGCCGGCTCCCCACAGCCGCTGCGGCTACGTCGTCCTGCCCGGCTCCATAGGCATGTGCTGCCAGAATAGCCAGTGGGAGCCAGCAGTTACCGGGTCCCTAAAGAGCCTTGGGGCATGAATTTCCACCCATAAATGCAAACGTGGGCCTAAATTCTCTACTCTTGACTGCATTGAGATGAGCAAAAATGCCACACAGCTCTGCTCTGCCCCACGCAGCAAATGCAAGTTGCTGCTCTCTGATGCCCATCCTCCAGCACCACGCGGCGTACGCTGTGTGCCCTGCTCGCCCACGCCACTTGGGGAGGGGACAGGCAGAATGATACCCTCAGTGACGTCATTTTCATTACTTGAAACTCGAGATTTATTCAGACTTAATCTCTACGTATACCAAGGTTGGTTAACACGAACGCACCAGTTTGAATTTCAGATTTATACAAAAAGTCACTGTTTGTCAGTTAATTGGATAATATGTGAACACTGCCACAAATTGTTCTCTTTTGCAAGTAAAGGCAAATACACTGTTTTATCCTGCTGGGAGGACACACAGAAAAGGATGCTGCTTTCTGAATAGCATGTTTCCAGAGCTACAATTGAAGCAAATAAAAAAAAAAGAAAAATCTATAGCCTCTTTGTAGGACTGGCTGAAAGGGCATCTGGAGAGACAAACACAATGCAGTTATATATCACCAGTAGTTGTCAAGGTAACTACAGGATTATGATTCCAGACTAAAAAATCATTTCATGTATCTTCTAAGATAGCAGTCTTCAGCCAGCCATTTGAGATCATCTTAACTGGAGGAAGAGCCTGAGTAAGATTCTCAAGAGAACTGCTCACTACATCAGCCTTGTAAGATGTGCACCAGTTCTACACCATATAAGCACATTTTTTGACATCTCTCTCTATTATCTATGGTCTACGGTTTCAAAGCATAAGCCCTTCATGGCACTGGAGATGTGCCTTGCTTTCTGCATTCAGAAACAAAGTCTTGAAGGAAATCCCATTTGAAGACTTCAAATTGTTCGGCCTGAGACCGAAAAATTAATTTTGCATCATTTCAAAGCAAGAAAAAAATACCAGAATGATGGGAAGTAGGCTCAGACTCACATGAAACAAGTGTTTTCTATAGGACATTTCCATTTTGTGGCAATTTTTAAATAAAATCTTGTTTTAAACAAAATCTTTGCAAAATTGTCTTTAAAGAAAAAAGAAATTCCTTTACAGCATGCATTTGCAAATCAACACAAAGCACTCATAAGCAGCAGCTTATTAATTCAAGGAGATTTTAAGGTCTAGATTCTAAAACAAATATTGTCTTTGACAGTACAGTAGTCTGGAACATAAGAAACCCAGAATGAGTTGGGATGAGAAGCCTTTGATCTGGATTGACCTGAACACAAACTACCACATTTCAAGTTAATCCCTTCTACAAGCAGGGACACTTTTCCTGCTTTATTTTGCAGATATGAGTGCAAAAATGGTTCTCTCTCTCTTTTGCCAATAAACACTCCCATCAAAAAGGACACATCTCCAGGAAATATTCTGTCTTCATGAAAAATTGTTCCAATTAGGATTTTTGTATGGACTGACTTCCAAGTGCAAAAACCAAGGTAGATGAAAGCCTGCAAGATTTTATGTTGGAAAATTAACTTTTCACAAACCTTCAGTTCAGAAGCCCCCAACTGCCATGACAAAGTTTTGAACAGGAGAAATTGCTTTTTTCCTTATACTATTTTTTCCTTTCCTCCCCTCCAATACATACATCTCCTTCAACACACACACACACACACACACACCCCAATATGCCACCAAATTTCTAAAGAGAAAGAAGTACAGACACTGTACCATTTAAATGAGATCCATGTTCCGGGAAGTTTAGTAGCTGTAAATTATTCAAAAAAAGTGCAAGTGTGTGAGCATAAATGAGATTGGAGTAAAATGAGGGGAAACACAGAACAACAGTAAATTGTGCCCAGAGCCACAGAGATCTCTCTCCCACCACAGGCCCACACATTTTCCATGCTAGGGAGGTAAAAACTGGCAAGGATTATTTTTCAACTAGGTCAAACTAAATGTTGGAAAGATGATTTGATTTATTTTGTCTCCTCAAGTCACATCAGTTGTGAAGAGCTACTCCTTCCAAGCAGCCTGAAGTCAACAGTAATCTTAGTAAGAGAAGACAGTGGCAGACATAATGTTAAGACTAAATAAGGACTAAACCACAGCTGACGATTATCTTGGGGAAATTAATCAGGTGCTGGTAACAGTTGACATCACCTTGTCCAGAAACAATGCCTCCAAATAAGAGGAAAAATCCAAACACAGACATGACTATTAGACATCTAATGATTCTCATATTAAATGTTTTACTTAATTCAAAATTTTATCAGTATCCTTAGGAGTATTTCTTTTTCTTCTTACAAGAAAGATTTTCTAGCACCAAGTACCAGAAAAAGATGGTAAAAAATGCTCTGGCATTATACGTTTCATGCAAGCCTTTAAATAGGCTGAGAAGGGGGTTTCAAAGTGCACATGAGCATGCTAATTTCCATTCAGGTTGTGAAAATGTGGCAGAGATGTCATCCATCATGTAAACTTGAACACATTTTATTGAAACTTAGATTTTAAAATTTAGGTCTTAAAATAAACTATATTAGTCTATACCCTGCATAGAAAAAAATGTCGATAAGGGCAAGCTGCTCCAGAGTCACAGGCAATATTTCCTGGCCTTTTCACACAGATTATTGCTCTCAGCATCACTGTTCCTGCACTCCTTCCTTCTGGTTTCACAGAACAAGTTTTTTACCTGCACAGATGGTTGTTCTTTTTTACACTGCTCCAAAGTTCTTCTCAAATACCCATTTCCTAAGACCGCATTATGGTCAAATTACTGCTGTTCTCACCACCATCTGTGCCAAAGAGTCTTATTATGGGCACTGTATGAACACTGATCTTGAAGACCCTGCAGTCCAGGAACCTGTGCATGTTGCAGTATTTGTAGTCAGGGCTGGACAAATGAAGCAAACCGGGTTTCCTATGGTTTTGGCTGCTAAAATTTCATAGACTCACAGAGTTGCAGGGGGGCTGAGGCTGGAAAGCAGCTATGGAGATTGTCCAGCTCCAGCCCCTGCTCAAGCTGGGCCACCTGGAGCCAGTTGCCCAGGACCCAGTCCAGATGGCTTTTGAATATCTCCCAGGATGGAGACTCTACAAACTCTCTGGGCACTCTGTGCCCATATCCAGCAGCCCTTATGCTAAAAAGAAAAAGAATTTTCCTATTTTTGAATGGAATTCTTGCATTTCAGTTTCTGCCCAGTTGCCTCTGGTCCTGTCACTGGGCACCACCGGGAAGTGCCTGGATCATAACTCATTTAAGAACTGCAATACCTATTCAGAGCTTAGATTCTTTGCCGTTGAAAAACAGCCCTCAAAACACAACTTAGGTATGGGCACACAAGCATTGGCCCTGCAGAGATGCAGAGGCTCCCCTCTGGCTGTGCTCCCTCTGGAGCCTCGCCATCCTGCTGCAAGGATGGAGCTGACAAGGAAAAAGCAGCACTGCCCACCTGCTCAGCTAGACCCCAGTCTCTTGCTTCACGTGCAGCTCACACCTGGAAGGTTACACACGCAGCCCGTAAGTGCTTCAAACATAGGCACTGCTTTTCCCGTGTTTAATTCAGGCCACAAGTTCTCCATGCTCCTGGCCGCTGGATCCCTAGCGCAGAAGCTGATGGCATTTGCACAGAAAATATTCTACTTGTTGTAAGCAAATTAAGTTCTAAAGCCCTACATGCAACCCACAGAAGCTAGGACTACATAAAGTAGAACTTGGAAAAGAGATACGAAAACACTCCAGAGAGAAACAAATTGCCTTTTTCTTGGCTTTGTCTTTTTTAGTATTCGCTGGCAATTTTCTTGAGGACAGACAAGGTCTGGAAATGCCTCACATAACCCACCTGCAACTACTGCTTGAGCTGGAAAAAATAATGGCATACTATGGGAGGTGTCAAACCCAGGAGCACCTCTATCTGGCTACTGCTTGACATCAAGGCTCTACAGGTACATAAAAGAGGATCACAATCCTGTAAAAGGGTGAAATGGGAGATTTTGCAGGCCTTGCAGAGGCAATTTCATTTTGAAATTCCCTTTCTCCAGATTGCCGTCAGTAGGGCAGCACAATCAGCAAAATCCTAACCTCAGAGCTCTGGTCCCATTAGTCACACAAAGCTTCGGTGATTTACAGTCAGAAAATCATTTCAAGACATCTGAAAGGACTTTGTTATTCTGCCTACAGCTACACCTGTGCACTTCTTTGTCTCCAAGTTTCAATTAGAAATAATTTAAATAAGAGAAAATCATGTTTCCTAGTGGCAGAGCCTGTTAATGAAATATGTTTCACATTTCCAATGGAAATGGGAATTTAGGAAACTAACAGGCAGAGCTTGTGCCTGCATTATGAATATATTTTATATTTGAAAGACTTTATCTCCATCTCACTATCCAGATCTGCAGCTCATCTTTATCCCTGTGAACCATATTCATGTTGCTCTTAATGTCTGAATTGCCACACTGTTAACATGACAACTCAATTTCTAAGGTGTCTTAAGAAACACAAAAAATAGGGGATTCTCTATTGTTTTAAATGTCTGTAAGCACCGAAGGGAAAAATCTTGTAACATGTTACACTGAAAGTCAAAAGGAGAACAAAAAAGACATGAGCAAGCAGGCTTAATGAATTTAACCATGTTTTTGCATCAGAGTATTATGTAAAACAAACAGAAAAGCAGGACAATTGCTTTGCAAACTATTCACATAAATGATTTTATCAGAGGGCTCTGGAGATACCTTTCTGTGGATTAAAATCTTCCCTGCTTAATACAGAGCAAAAAAAGTCACCAACTTTACTGTGTAAGGGACATAAGTGCTGAGCACAGGGAGTCTGTATTAGCCCCTGCCTTACTTTCTTGGACTCTAGAAAGGGGTCTTCTGTCTCTTGAGCACAGGGAGGATCCAGTCCTTACAGACCCAGATTAAGTTTAACACATCCAATATTTATCCAGATTGAAATATTTTTACATGGCTTGAATATACTTGATATAACCTTAGATGAGGCTACAGAAAGAAAAGAAATCTTAAAGTTTAGGCAAGGTTCTTATACCTGTCATCAAGTGACAAGGCAGAAGAGCTTCACGGTTCCACGCAGGATCCTGCAAAGTGGCATACTGTCAAATCGAGAATTCTTTACTTCGCACTCCTATCACCACCCTGTCTTTCAAGATGTCTTCATGAGCCTGGCATTCAGTTGTAGAACTCTAACTGAGGGCAGTCCTTGACCTGCCAAAGCTAAGTACTGGAGATAATGCACCCGCATGAAAAAAGAAACCACGTAGATGGAAACTGCACTGTTATTGCTAGGAAACTCTTTAAACCAATCCTACAGGTCTTTCAGCAGCAGCAGTGGTAGAGAAAGGATATGCCAATGGCAGGATGTGGTAGAAGGGACAAAGTAGCCACATCAGGTCTTGCCACAAGCTCAGGATGTTACGCTTTTACACCTCAAAACTATGCCATGAAAAGCAAATCTGACACAAGCAAGCATAAACTCACACATGCTTATACACACTTACAGAAAATACATCTCAACCACAAATATTTTCTACTATTTTTCACCGGTTGGATGATCACTTCCGTAATGACATCTTTGACATACCATGTCAAAGAAGAAGTCCTGGGTGGCATTTTTGCACATTTTAACAAGGTGTTGGTCTTTGCTGAACTGGCTTACACAGCTCTGGCCCACCTGCTGGGAATACCACCCTTGACTCTTGGGCAAAAACAAATCTAAAAGTTTGGGAATTTGGGAACTCTCAGCAGCTGACTTCCTCTAGACTGCAGGGAAAGTCAACAACAAACAGTCTGGTACAGAGCACAAAAAGGTGGATTGTTTTGTTAAAATTGGTGCCTGACATACAGCAAGCGTCAGTGGAATAACCACCCATGAGTCATTCTGCAATTACGCTTGGTACCTATTGGCTAGATTACCCCTTCTTCTTTTGGGTAAACTCTTCGATCTCAGATCTCTAATAACAAGCAAAATCTCCTTGCTTGTTAGCAGGTTATACTCAAAAGGGAACAAGTGTCATCTCCTTATTCCCTGGCTGAGCTATAAGTAGCATAAACATCCCAAGAGAAAGCTCTGGGAAAAAGCCAGGCGTGTTGAATGCACATGAATTGCGGTGGTTTTAAGGTGATATCATTCCTCCTACTGCTTGGCCCACACTGTCTTGATGTGGGTCAGACTGTAAATGACACAATTTGGTTGCCACTGTGCTAACCTCTACATTCCTCTGACTCTGAGGGAGAAAGTCTCTTTTTCCTTTCTCACCTGGCTTCAAATGGAAGTCTCATGAATGCTGTGGATTTAGTGCGTAGTTTTATAATTGTGGTTTTATTTGAATTGCCACAAAAATGTTGGGTGAGATTAAACACGGGCTTCTCCTTTTGAAGATGTCTGTGCTTAATATGACTTTTACACCCTGTTTTCTCACTAACTTTTAATTTTTTTCTCCTTTGAGTCTAGTTGCAACTCCAGCTCCTACACTGCAGTTGTGAGAGCCTTTCCTTGGTACTGTGCTAAGTGATATTTATGCATAAACTTTTGCTAATTGCTGATTCCATTGGCATTCATGAACCTATGCTGGAATGAATGAAGCTTTCATTCATGTTTATATATTAGTTTCCAACATTTGTATGTTTGTAATCATTAGGCTAAAACCAGCTTTCATTTGCAGAGATGTAAACTGAGGGTAACTGAGTCAAGAGATACACTCTATTATGTACATGGAAAGATTTTTTCTAGTATCATTGAGAATTGAGTTAATCACACAAACTTCCCCATTCCATAACTCAATGTAGTCTGTTCAGGACTGGTAACTATGGTTATGGCTACATTAACAAGTGGTTTGGATCAACAGAAGTCAATCTCTCAAGCTCAGTTTTTGCTGGGGACCTGACATAGGTACTTCTACAGGTTGCTGGGACTCAGTTCAGATAAGCTCTAAGTTTGCACATGTGCACTAACACTCTCTTACTGCTGCAGCTCACCTCCCAGGCTAGTTCTGTCCAAAGAGAATCCAGGTCAGGACCTGTGGTGCCCTTCCTGATGAGAACCCGTGCTCAGCAAGCGGGCAACAGTTGAGCATTGCCTGAAAAGCGCTCTCCTGATCTAACGAACACGCTAACATGGACACACCCTATGCGTAAATTACAGAGACTTATACAATTAGAATATCTCTGTGGCAATCCCTAGCCATCAACAATTTTCCCAGCCGTATAATTGCTACTATTAACAACACAAGTTCCCAATTTAACAAATGGAAGCAAGATAAATGCCCACATCGTTCTGGCTTCTCCCAGCTTTGTGATTCAGAGCATAGCAATCTGTTGCCCTTGGTCTTCTGGAAATAGTGCCTATGCGATAATTTTAATGACAATGCAGCACTTCTTCTGGTCTGTTCTGGATAACTGAGGGCTTTGATTGCTTTATCATGGAGGAGGTTCTGATGGTCAAGCGAATTGGGTCTATCATGCCCCAAGGACCTGTACCTTATTCTCTTCCAGTCAGCTGCCCATGTCCTTCCTCAATCTTTACACACTTAGCAATCTTTACACTCAGCACAGAGACCGAAAACCAAGGAGGACACCTAAACAGTCTGGAATCAGCAGTGAGTGGAACCAAGAAGGTTTCTGGTGTAGCACCATGGGAGAGGATGGGTGGTAGGAAGAGGTGATGTGATACATTGCTTAGATTTTCAGTGTCCTTTAGCATTGCTGCCTTGGAGGGGAACTGCTTTCCTCTCCAATACTCTCCCATCTTTTGGCACTGGCTCTGGTTTGAAGCCTCCAGCATAGGAAACCAGGCTTCCTGCCTCCCTGTATTCAGAAATTTTGTCAGTCCTTTCTTCGTGTCTTGCTATGCTGCTGCAAAAAAGCATCATCTGTGTGCATAGCCTTTTTATTATTATTATCCTTTATCCTCCTCTGCACATGCTTTGAAACTCACTTGTCCCTGAACTAAGTGTAGATTATGTCAAGTAAAACTACTTACCCTTAGATAG
Organism: Aviceda leuphotes; assembly: GCA_035590175.1. Lineage (NCBI taxonomy): Eukaryota > Metazoa > Chordata > Aves > Accipitriformes > Accipitridae > Aviceda > Aviceda leuphotes. The sequence goes on from JAVJGH010000054.1 coordinate 11,974,318, forward strand.
CAGACAGAGCCCCAGACAGACAGTGGGCCAAGACATAGAAGGATGATATCGCCTCAAAAACACTGCAATTACATGCATTCAACAAACCTAGCCTTTTCCCAGAGCTGTCTCTGGGGATGTTTCTGCTATGTATGGCTCAGCCAGGCAACAAGGAGATGACAAGGTCTCTTGTTCCCTTTTGCTGTCTAACCTGCTAACAAGCAAGGAGAGTTTCTTTGTTATTCAAGATCTGAGATCTGGATAGCAAACTGATGGCACCCACTCACACAGTTTGTCCATAGTAAAAGGACAGCTATATTGTCCCAATCCTTGATCACGCTGGATGCCCAGCAATACTTGTTTGAATAGTTCTCTTTCAAGAGTCCAATATTCCAGATGGGAACAGTTTCTGTAAGCAGTTTTTTTCATATGGGCCACAAAAAATGCTCACATAAAATGGAGGAAAAAAGGTCACGGTAACTGATAATGTTTTTATGCAGTGACTAAACAGATATTGAACTGGAGCTTTTGAAAAAGTGATACGTTCACACAGTCTAGTCTTGGTCACAGTATCTGCACATACATCCCATTACAAAGCGAAGTGCAAATTCATCAATAAGCAGTAACACAGGACTGCTGCTCAGATTCGCACAAGTCCTTTGTACAGGATAGTGCACTTGTAAATACAAATACTCCTCAATCAGTGAGAATTCTGAAAAGGCAATACTCTTCCAGCTTGTTTTTAGGACGAATCTACCAGAACCTGAGATTACTAAAGCCTCAGTCATTGTAATTACGATGAGGAACAACTTCAGTCAACTTTAGATATACTTTCAGCTTCCTCAGACTTCCAGCTGTATCTTGACAAAGTTTATAACTGAAGGTTAGAGCTTACTTCATTCAGAAAACTCAAGAAAGACTGGGGTGCTAGAAAAGCCTGTGATCACACAGATGTGAGAAAATAAGACAGACCCTGGTTTGTTCAGCTTCATGCACGTCACGTGATGTAATTAATTCCAAATTGTTTTGGTCTCCATACAGAAACTTCCAGCAAAAGATTTAAACGATGTAATAATTACCTTTTTCCTTTCATGATCCTTCTGACTATGCCTTAATTTATGATGCTTTTAACTAGCATACATGTATCCTGAGGCTATGATGGGTGCACATTTATTTAAGTCAAAAGATAAATCTTAATGAAAGGTTTTTTTAACACAATAATTAACGTATTTTGATCATCATAACAGTAATTATTAGAGGCACAAAAACAGAATCAGATCTTAGAAGAAGCCATGAAGATCCTAAATAGGGTGGAGTAGCAGCACTGCCCTATTATTTTGCCAAGAGATGATACATCAAAGTGGCAGCAGTGAATCATCATACACTACTAGGAACTACACCCAGTGAATCCAAGAGATGGAAATATTAGATGCACTAACCTCCATCATAAATTGCAAATTATAGTCACACAGCAGATAGTGTGCAATGTGCCTTTTCTCATAGTTATCAAGCTATGCTCTCCTTATGCCTCCCCCAACAGGCTCGCTCATCAGATTAAAAGAAAGAAACAGAAGAACTGCAAAAAAATAGGAATTTTGGCTTGATATGAAAGGTCCATCTATTTTTAAGGAAACAGTTTTGTTTTGTGAAGGATTATAAGCTCTCAAAATGTGTCAAATAACCCAGCTGAGCCGCCTTGTTCTTTTAGAAATCTCTTACCTGCCAAAGCCCCCACTCTTTTTATGGGATTATACACACGATGGGAGGCAAATCCAGAAATGAAAAAGAGCACACCCACTCTTACCTGCTGTCATCCTCCTCTTAGCAGAAATGACTAGTATTCTGATTTTCTGCCCAGCTATTAAAACACTGC
>JAVJGH010000054.1:11993441-12003451 GCA_035590175.1 Aviceda leuphotes
GAGGTTTGCTTCCTCCTCAGAGCTCTCCCCATTTATCATTAATCCCATATCACCTCTGCATTTGGGTACAGAATCTCAAGAAAAAAAGCAAAATTAACTCATTTCCATTTTTCTTAATTTCACTATAGCTGAAAAAACATACTCCAAGACCAGAAAAAGGAATTTCCTCAAGAGAAATTGCTTTCCTTTGGCCACGAGTACCTTCTTCTCCTCTTCTGCCTTGCCATGCCTCCTCTTCCTTCCTCCCCTCTCACTACATTGGCAATGTGACATGTGGATTTCGCATGTTGCATACAGGTGCTGTCACTCATTTCCGCTACTGCACCACTACATCTATCTATTAAGAAGTGACATTTTAGTGCAAAATTAATTCACTTAGAAGAAAATGAATGAAAGAAAAGGAGAAAAAGAAGTCAGGACTGTGGAAGGGCCAATAACATGAAGGAAAAATGGGACGTCAGAAGAGCAAAGTGGTAACAGGTATCACTGTGATGAAATGGTGCTTAGCAGAGGACAATGAAAAAATGCCCAGTCCTATCCTGTCCATGAGGGCTGCAAAGAAACGGATAATTTTTGGTCGCAATGGCCACTCAAATTAGGTACATTACTAACCTGCAACGAAGAGCATGACAGACAGATTCCACTGCAGAGATGCATTCAGTGAGATCCTGAATTACAGAGAGCTTTAAAACAGGCCTGTTTGTAGCAGATAGCTCCAAGGACCTAAGAGAGCACCCATGGAGGGAGAAATGAGGGCTGCAGACACATGGATAAATGGATGGTATCCATTTTATTTACAACAGGTACAGTATATAGCTTCTACATAGCATGGTTTTGAATAGACACAACACTGCATGTCACATCTCAGTATATCGGCTCACTTCAGCCAAAATGGGAAACACAAAGAGAAAAACAGAAACACATCTTGGGGGTGGGGGAGGACGGGACAAAAAAAAAAAACAAAAAAAAAAACAACAAAATAACCCCCTCAATTAATTATTAATTTCTGGTTTTATTAACCTTAAATTAATTTTAATCTGCAGAAAAGGTGTACTGTTTCCATCAAGACAGATACCTTAATGTAAAATGAATCTCCATGAAAGTAAGACACTGCTAGTTCGTACATCAATAAAAGTGGTCAAGATCAAATCCAGGCTGCGTGTGTAAGCCAGTGGCAACTACAGTGAAAGGCAGTTTATTGGTGCCCTGTTCCCACTAGAACTCCACTGTCGGGTAGAGTTTGTGAAACACCCACCTTTTCAGCGTGAAAACGCCTCTTCCATGACGAAACCCAACATCAAACTTTCAAAGCAGACCTGGGCTCAGCCTGGCTTTCCAGCAGACACTGGTTTATTTGGTGTGAGAGGTTGAGCCGAGCATGGCTGGGAGCCCCCTGGGCAGGAGGCAGTGGAGACCCACCAGCTTTGCCAGGCCACGGAGGTTTCCTCTGGCACTTCTTGCACCTCATTTAAAACACCCCAGCTCTCTCTCTGCCTCTGCTCCTGGTAAGTAGGTAGATACTGATCTCAATTACAGAGGCGTAATGCCAGTGATCTCACCGTGGGACACGAGAACTGTACAGCCCTGGTGCTAATGAAATCCCCTGACCCAGCACTAGCTGTTAATTTCCCTTTGTGTTCGAAGAAACCAGCCTCCAGTCCTTCAGCGCTGCTTTATCATGCCAAAGTCTGAGAGAGGCTTCTCCCAGGCTGCAGGTTCTGCCTGCATCCCAACATATTTGGAAGAAATAAGCCTGTCTACTTTGCAAGTGGATTAATCTAAAGCAAAAAAATAAGGTAGATTTATTCTGTAGTAAATATGTCCAGACATGAAGCTATTTTAAAATAATTATTGTCCTTTTAAATATACCTCTCCTTAACCTGAATTAACTTCCATGTACAGAGACATCCTCACGGAAAGCCGATACTATGAAGAATTTAAGACAATTCTGTAATTTTTAAAAATACTAATTTTCAAGGGACTCTTAAGGAGGGCTGTCAAGATGTCTCTCCAGCTGCCAAGACCACAGAGAAATAAAAGACTGCAGCCCCATATCAATAACCACTTCCATAGCAATGACCAGTTCCTGCCAGCAAAATCTCAGCTCTGGGGTAGGGTGGGGGTAGTTGAAGTAGCCAAATCAAAACAGAGGCATTAAACTTTATTCTTTGCAGAAATGTACTATGTGAACACAGACAATGCAAACCTCAGAAGAAGAGTTCCCCTTAAGAATTGCTTGCTTTGGTATTCTGTAATCTTTACAACACAGCCTGTTTGAGGCCAAAAAAAAGTATTAAAAGTTTGTCAAATTTGTACAACGTTCCATGTCCTACCCTATTAATCCAGCATCTGCATTGTGGAACATTATGAGTGAGTCATGTGGACATTAAAATATAATATCTTTATATTAATCTCTTCATTAAACCCTCTTTTTAAGATATTGAAGGCCAAAGGCAGAATTTAGATTGTCTGAATCAGTCTCTGGTCCTTCTCAGGCAAGAAAGACAACCACTACAGAAGGCATCCAAATTGCTGGTGAAAGGATCCACACGAGAGGTGACATGCTGGGACCTGCCTGCACCGGGCACTCGGCGCAGGCATTTTGGTGGCATTTGTGCTGAAGAGACCCCACAGACAAATCCTAACAGTTATTTTTTTCCTTCCGCCTATAACTGAATAATTTACATGCAAATATTATGCCTGAAGGTAACTGGCAGAACCACAGATGGAAAGAAAAAAAAACAAAAAAAAGAAAAGAAGCCACAATGAATATTTAGTTTGATGACAGAATAACAAGAGCCAAGTTTGGAGCTGTTCCTGTATAGCAACACCGAGTGAGAAAAAGAGGGCAAACTGTAATTGTCAGTCCTCATCTAACACCACAGGACAAGGCACAATCAAGTTTTTCTAGTTGGCTAAAGAATTCACATAGCTCAGCCTACCACTGAATTATTGAGTAGTTCTTCCTATCCCAAAATACTCTGACTCTTTTTCCTTGATTTACACTGTGGCAGCGCTGAGATTATAGCCATTAAGATCCCTTTCAAAGCAGATGTAGAAAAATAATTCATTTGCTACTCCGAGAGGCAATCAGTAGACCACTGGGGAATCCATGCAGCTTTCAGCAATAGCCTTTTGTGTGAGCCTTACAGTAACATCTCTGTAAACTTCTGTTTTGGCAGAAACTGAGAAAACGGGGTCCAGACTCAAAAAGTCATTCCAGGACTATCCTAACAGAAGACAATTTCAAGTACTTAAGTTCTGAGGAATAAACCAATTAGTTTCTTCTTGTATGACACCAGTTTTCAGCAGCAGAGAAGTTGCTCATCCTAAGCCTGTGCAGATGATCTTTCAGATGCAAATGGTCTTCCCACATTTGCACACCAAAATCTCTTCTGCCTCTGCTGCTTCCTATTGCTTTCCTGAGGAACATCAATATGCAATCAAGATTGAAGTCTTTAAGGCTGGAAACCAGGTAGGTGGCAACCAGCCTGACTAGTCCTTCTGTGAAAAGGTATCCTGCTGGTTTCAGCAGTTGAGGCCACCAGACCTTCCACTGATGAATAACTGTCATGCGCACATGCAGATCTACTGGCTGTGGACCAGCAGGTCCAATGCGCCTTGAATCAACGGATGCATTGTGTAAGGGAGATTTATTTGCCCAGGGAAAGCATCTGTTTCCAAGCACAACTGGAATTTTGCACCAGCTAGGTGACAAGCCTCCTAGCTTTTGTCTTGACTTCTGCAGAAGAAGTGAAAGTCAGGAATCATGAGGAAATGGAGGCAACGGAGACAGACTGGCCCTGGAGTTCCTCATGGGAAGGGAAAGGTGTTGAAGAACCAGAACAGCAGGAGAAACCAAACCATGGAAATGTGTCCCTTACCCTAGAAATGCATAGTATCTCAAGGTGCTATTAATGGAACAGCAGCAGCCAGATGGCTGTAAGAATTTCAGCAGCCAGGGGAAGACGTACTTTAACAAGCCTCCCACACAGCCACTGATAGGGAAGACGGATTGTTAACAACCACTCACAAAACCACAGCAAAACCCCTGGCATCTCTAAGACCAAGTTTCTTGTTTAACAATTGCACAAGGCACACACAGGTCCTAAAATGCTGCGTGCCAATGAACCAACAAACAATAACCCACACTTACTGATGCTGGAAATCCGTAGAAGCTCTATCCCCTGTATTTCAGGATGGGATATCCAACACGGGAACACACGTGCAGCCCGTGCCCTGTGAAGCGGACATTTCCACAACAGAGCAGAGCTCCTGCACACACGCAGCATGGGCAGTCACCGGACCAGTGGCAGCAATTTGTTTGGGCTGCCTGGACACCTGGGAACCCAACCAATGCTGTAACTCAAGCCAAGGCACCACATATCCAGCAAGCCTGGACAAATTGCTGAAGTGTAGCAAGGCAGCAAATGACACAAAAGCACGGGAGTCAGCAGCTACGCCAACTAGAAAAGCAGCATGCTCACCCAGCTAAGGAGCTAATGTGTATCCTCATCCCTTCCCAACCTTGTCAACGTGGGAACAAGTGATATCTCTTCAGAGTTAGCAGCAAACATCTGCTGAGCCAGACTAATTTTTTTTTAATTGCCAATGAAAACAACTAAAAAAAAACCCCCAAATTTAATCCTGCTGTAAGTTTATAGCATTTGTTTAGCTTTTTGACAAGCATGCCAGCTTGCTTATAGGGACGAAGTGACAACACTTGCAGGCAAGATGACAAGCCCTTCACAGAAGCCAGAGATACAAGTTCCCAAAATTGATTCCAGGACTCATCCCCACATATTTCATTTATTGCATGGGAAAGCTGTACTACAAAGGATTAATAAACAGAATAGCTCCTCCTCCTCTTATTTTGCATCTAATGAACACACTGGGGAGCCTCGGGAGGTATTAGATAGCAACAAGTATTATTAGCATTCAATATCACAAGATTGGAGCACCAGTACGAACAGCAAGCCTAACGATAGTAAAAGAAATCCACTTACTAGAAAAGATGCAAGATAAACTGGCACAGTAGTAGGAAGAATGTTATAATGCCAGCATTACAGTACTCAAAGAAATATTTTTTTTGCTAAAGAAAAATAACAATACCCTAAATAAGGCAGCTTTTCAGAGCAACAGTTTTTGGCACTCAAAAATCCAAGTCTTGTGATAAAAGATCTCTCCAGCAACAATGGGAAGGGGGGTGGAAAGCTGTACTAAAAATTTCATTTGCATGACACACCTATCTGCATTTCTTCTAGTGATTCTTGGAAAGACAGGATAAATGCAGATAAAGGAGAAGTGTGTGTGGAAGGCAGGGTGTGGAAGGCGAAGCAGAAGGGAGTGTTGGACTCTCAAAGACACCAGAAAAAGTTATTTTGGTCAAGAAGAGGTAATTTTCAAGTGCTTCAACCAGCTTTCCCCTCTCTTCACCTTCCCCCCTACTTCCAAGTATTTAGCGGAAAGAGACACATCTCTAAGCAATTTAATACACCTGAGTCATAAATCTCTGCATGGTGGTATTGTCCTCGAGGCAAAAAAGGGTCCAGCAACGAGACCTGCACAGAGAGCTTGGCCTCCTGCTACTTAACGGATGCAGATCAACCGTGGTTTGGTGGGGGGAAGATGGTGTAAGTCAAGGCACTGTAACCACAGACTGGTAGAAAGGTAAGCTACAGCTACTGCCTAAGTAATCTGAAAAATACTTCCTCTGCACTTGCACGTGGATTTTCAGTGCCCTGCTTTCTAGTGCATGTGACTGGAGTGTTTGCAAGTGAAGTCCTGCCTGCTTACGAGAGCCAAGGGAAGCTGCATTTTCACACATCTTTTGACTGGAGCCTGAGTGCTTTTGGTTTATTTGTCAAATAGGATCCTCAGTAATACTGATCCTGGTCTTTGTGATGCTGCAAGACTTGGCAGAAGGGCTGCTCAGAGTAAAAGATAACTGCAGTTTTCAAAAACAATATAGATGGTAATTTTCTGAACTGATTTATGCTGTCTTCGCTCTGACTGCGAGGATCGTCTTTCTCCAATAAACCCTACGCAGACCTTCTGCATCAGGCTCATTGATAGCACAAAAAAAGCTGAATGTTGCCCCCCCCCTCCCCCCCGCAAGAAGGAAGAGGCTGAGAATGGAGAAAACTAAAGAGGATGGTTAAGCTGGGAAGTTTTCCTGCCATTTCTGAATTGGCTTTCTCTAAGACAATGGGAAACAAGGCTGCATTGAAAAGCGGTTTGATGAAGCATACATTTGAGCTTTTTACAATACAAGTTCAGGCTGCTTTTGACAGAGAGATATTAGGAAATTTGATCCCCACAAACATGGAGCTGCCCTAAGGTAAAAGAAAGCAGAATTAGATGGGAGGGTGCAGTTCCCGAGTCCTAAATCTCACTTCTGGCCATGTTTGCCATTCTCGGGTACTTTGTTCCTTTAGCCAAAACTCATCTAAAGATAAGAGATTTGAATCTATTTTTTACGAGTGCCAAATAGATAGATTGAACACAGCATTATACAAATCAGACAGTTGGGAAATACCACAGTGCGGTATTAAAATCTGCTAAAAATTCACCAGGAATCCAAGTTTGCCCACAATCCGGTCTGGGAGTAAAGTTCCCAACAGAATGTGCAGGATTAGGAGAGCACTCGATCCCTGGGAGGGGAGCAAGGGCGGGGAGGGGGAGAGAAAGAAGAGATGGAAAAGTTGCCTTAGAACTACAAGTACAAATTGTATTAGTGAAATTATGACTCTGCAAGTTCCAAACAGGCATTGAGCAACTTCTGCCATCATACACTAACTAGTCCTTATCTTAAACATCCCTGCTATTCCTGGTTTGAGCCAGTTTTTTGCCAGAGAAACACTAGTCTCAAGGAACAAGGATATTTCAGATAAAGGCTGATACTACATATTGATGAACTTGTGCAAGAATATTTGGCGCTGGACTACACCACACATGGCATACTTTGCTCCACTATGCAATCATTTTGTCTTGGGGACAGATGCCAACTAGGGACTCGGATGAGGCCATGAAATGCCACCTTCGCTTGGAAGAGAAGAGAGGGCTTTGCTGCCGTATAGACAGACACGAGAGGCGTGGGACACCATCGTGCTCTGCCAGAAGCCGTGGCTGAAGGACACAGCACTGATTAGGCTCAGCCGAGGCAATCAATACGTGAGCAGTCCCAGCTTCACTCATAAAAGGCACTTCACAAAAGTCTAACACGCGGTTTTGTGAAATAAGGGCAAAATGGTTGTTGCAATAATATGAAGAAATCACAATAATTCCTTACAAGTATACTGGACAGCCACAGCCTGCATGTGAAAGATTACTGGATTTGTTAAAAATACCAGGAGAAGAAATTCGACACTAGCTCCAAGAAGAAAGTAACCATTCCCTACATATGCACATATTTAAAGGATCCATTTGCCCATATCATTTCTTACATGGGAAAATACTATCACAAGCATAGAGAAGGACATATTTCCATTTGCCATGTATTCTCTGCCCTGCTTATCTTTCATTCCTTTTATATATTTACCTATTAAATCTTACTCTTTGGCTTTCTTCTCTTTCACTCCAGTCACACTGAAGATAGGGAAGTTATATACAGGTGTATCTTTAAATCAAGAAAAAGCATCTGGTTATCTTTTGAACAGATTTACTGATACTTACTCCCATACTCCCTCCCTCTGGGCAAATGTAACTGTGCAATACCTCAGGCAATGTCATTTTATGTAAAACTTCCCAATGCTCTTCAAGTCATGTCATCTTGTAATTATATTTTTTTCCTGTTGTGAAATAACGAGATAAAAAGAGGAGCTCATCACCAGGAGATTTAAATAGGGGTAATGGAAATAGCTCTGCATAGTCTAGTACCTCCAGAATGAATTTTCCCATCCTGCAAAAGTTAGAGACATTAGCAATTTTTTTTTTTTTTCATTCTGTATCAGGAACTGAAGATTGTCCAGGCTCCAAGCTTTTACAAACAGCTAACAAGTAGATGCAGCTCCATCTCAGAATGGTTTACATCCCTTGGTATATATGAAGCCATTTCAAGTTCTTGCTCTCAGTCGCACCTTGAGCATACAAAAGCCTTCCCAGTGTAACCTCCAATCTAAAAGCGTAAAGTTTCAGTTTCACCAAACATTTGCCATTTAAAGACGGTTTTCCCTCCCGCAAGTCCCCAATGAATGTAATATTTCTCCATACCATGCTCAGAAATCCAATGATCAATTTGTAAGAAGCCACAAATACAAAATAAAGATAAATGTGAGTAAACTCAGAAAATGTCTTCTCTTGGAAAGACCACACCCCAGCTACCTCAAAAAACTTGACAGTTATCTGCATGAAGTGTGGCACAGAATTCCTAAGGTTTTAAAATTTCATGTCTAACTGTGAAAAATTAGCAATTAGGTTATAGTTTTGACCTAAAAATCAGGGTGATGACAGTGAGTTTGAAATGCTGAAGAAAAAAACAATCAGCAAACAGTGACATGTCTGTTACACCATTGCGAACTCAGTAAATGTCACAACTGGCTGCAATGCAGAAATCTCATTTCAGGAGACTATAGATGCTGGCCTGGTTGTTTCACAACAAGAGACCTCAGGAAAAAAAAAAAAAAAAACCCAAAAAAACCCCCAAACCAGCTGCTACTCTTGATTTAATCCCAAATAATGCGGAAATCAGCCCAAGCCAGCAAGCCCCCACACCTTGCATGGAAGAAAGGTTTTGTCATAAACCTTCAAGTCTGGTGAATATTGACAGTACCCGAAGCTCAGAAAATACTGAAAATCAGATATTCATCAGCACTTCCTTATGCAGAAACTGAAGCAAAGAGTGGTCTCCTTACTTATGGTCAAACTGGAAAGACTGATCTACTTACTTATTGTGAAACTGGAAATCCAAACCAAAAGCGAAATATTGCTACCTGCTTTTTAGCATCCTACCATGGGAATTAAAAAGCCAACAGAAAACAATTTATACTTTGTACTATGATCCATACTTTTCAAAAGACCAAATATTTTATTTTTAATTTTCAAGACAGTATTGACAGTATTATCACATTCCTAGACAGTACAGGATATTGTATCGCAACCCCCAATATCGTCTTTACAGCTTCTACTTTTACTGCTTGTGAATTCCAACACCTCTTATTCTGACCACACACTATTAAAAGATTGAATTAATCATTCCATCACTTCTTGCTCGGAGCACAGATGGAGAGATATAGCTGGGCAACCAATACATAGGAAAAGTCAATTCTTTAAATATTCCCTTGCTATATTAAATTTGGGGGGACGAGGGGAACTTGGCAAGATCATTAAGAGCAGTTTAAACTGCATCTTCTCTCTTCCCAGAGAATGTAATTTCCATATCCCAATCAAACTTAAGAGCATCCAGCTGAAGGTCACATTCAGATCTGCCTCTCCCAGCCGCCAAAATGTTCTGCTGCCACTTAAAGAGTCCCCTTTGCTTCCTGTGGCTTCAGCGTAACAGTATTTCCATCAAACGTAAATAAGTAAGCAGAAGTCATGAGTTGGTATACAGAACTTAAAAGGTAATTGAAAGTTTCTGGAGTACTTCACTTCAGAAAACTGTGCAATCACTTGTGAACTGAAGTGCTTCTTAACGTATACAAAGCTCCAGCAATTAGAATCAGGAAGGGAGGTACAAGGTGATTAGAGATTATTGGGAAAAATCTAGTTAACAGGAAGTGTAACACATAAACCAATTGGTACTTAAAGCTATCCTGAGATACCTGCAATCAATTAAAGTACAAAATGTTAAAAAGCACATTTCCATATTATTAAAATCTTCAGAAGCGATTAATGATCAGAAGCCATTACAGTACCGACATTAATGTGAGATAAATCTCAGGTGCTACTGGCTTAATAAAAAAGATGGAAAATAGCCTCAACATCCCTTCCTCTCTCTCTCTGCCTTACTTCTACATCCTTCAAACCAGCCCCTGGCTAATACATTTATTTCTTTGGCTAGCCGGCTCCTG
>JAVJGH010000054.1:12013229-12024130 GCA_035590175.1 Aviceda leuphotes
TTAGTCTTCTACCTAAGAGTGTTAAAAGAAAGGTATTTCTTACTTAATTTATGCCAAATGAAAGCATCCCCTCCTGTCTCTGCTATACTTAAAACAGGACTATGCTACCGCTTCTGACAGCTGAATGTGTGTGTAGCTCTGGCTGTGGTATTTATATCAGTAAAACCACTGTAAATGATAGATAATTTGGGGATAACAAATAGGAACCATAGCTTTACCCTCTATATAAAGTCTTTATGTGAATGCCACAGAACACTCTTTTCTATGTCAGTATTAAACACATCACTATTTGAATAATCACCAAATTTCCCAGGCACAGCTTCAGCCTAGAGCACAAGCTAGTATCATGTTAAGATATTTACCTTAAAAACCCAAGCAACCGGAGCAGCACAGATCCTGTTTCTACCCAAACATGAACAAGGACTACTACTGTTTCTTATGTCTGTGTCTCTAAGCATATTTTCCTAGCTGTGTTGAGACCGATTCCCCAGCACCTTCCCCCTTACGTAGGCAATTTTGGTCCAACTGAGCAACGTGTTCAGCTGTACGCAGCTCTGGGAGGTGGAATCGCTGGCTCTGCCTTTTCGCAGCATGGCACAGGCGCTGTAGCCCCAGCAGACTGAAACAAGGACCTAGTTTAAACTCATTTTAAACCGAGTTTACCTGCTCTCAAAGAATGGTCTCTCTGCAAGAAAAATAAAAACGTCCGGGAGCAGGGCTTCTCCTCCCTGCTGCTCCCACCCGGCGCTCTGCCCAGGCAGGGACAGGGAGAGGAGACAGAACAGAGGAGCAGGATTTTCCAAGTTCAAGTCACTGGAAGCAAGTACTCATTGTAATGCACGGAAACCAGCACACGTGTGCAGCAGGTAATACAGTCTTTTCAGTATCTCTGGAAAACGATACATCTGATCACCACTTCAAGGCATTGGAGATGGCAGCGTCACTTTTGTGAACACTAACCTTTTCTTCTAGCAGCAAGGGAAATCGATACCACCCTGTGCGGAAATGTCAATATAAATGTTCAAAAATTGTAACATTAGCATCGCAGGGTCTGAGGGACTCTCATTTGAAAACAATCTCTGCAACAGCCTTCGCATTTTTAAAAAGGTATAAATCAAATTTTATCAGTAGAAAAGTTTTTAAAACACAAGGTAAGCTGAAAGACGGTGGATTTGGGTTTGTTTGGGGTTTTTTTTGTAGAAAACTCAATTCCCTTGTTGCATTTTAACCCAACTGCAGGGGCACTGAAAATGACTGTAGAAGCAGTAAAAATCTATTTAATTCATTTTTATTGTTGAACCTAAAGGAAGTGCTTTTGTATGTAAAAATGACAGCATTATACAGCAACTTGTAGGGATGTTCTGAAATTCCAGTTTAAATAATATGAAGTCATTAGACATGCTTTACTGATGTGTATTTAAGGCAGAAGTAAAATTACACTATCTTTTAAGTTCTCTCTACAGCACCAAATAATGTTATTAAAAAACCAAAATCAATTTCTGTAATTTCCCTACATCCCCTAAAAATAAAACACATCTTAAATTTAGCAGGAGACCAGTAATTTGGAGGAAGTATGGCGAGACAGACCATACAGTCTTGGCCTGGAAAAAAACAAAACCAAAACCAAAAAAAAAAAAAAAAAAGCCACAAAACGTAACAGACCACGAGCCAAAGCGAGAGAGTCTTCTCAGCATAGCCAAAAAGATGGCCTAGACTAGATAGCACTGCACCACCAGAACCGGGATCACCAGGCCTTCAGAAAGACATCATCCTCTGAGAAGGACACTCAGAAACAGAGACCACCAAAAGGAGTATGGTGTGCAGAGACTAAAATGCAATTTTTCCAGCATAGTTTCCTTCACCCAGTTGTCATGGAATATGTAAAATACACTACTTCTGTGTTCAAATCAGAACGCTTCCCCTCCTTCAGAAACGACGTCCTCAGGCAGTCCCTTCTCTTTAAGCTATCACACAGAAAGGACAAAATCATGAACTACATGTCACTTTTAAGTCCTACAAAATACTGCAAATAACCAATTAGCGTTTCTTTTAATATTCCTGCCTGCATACAAATGCTCCTGTAAAGCTAACTGGATGACCATCACATTAGTTAAAGACCTCTGAATTAATCTAATACATTGCTGAGATAGAAACTTAAAATAATACGTCCTTTCCACAAATAATCCAGAACTTTATTCCCTTCATTTAAACCCAGGCATCTCAGACGTGGTTTGCTGGAAAAATTCACCTTTTCAATTCCAGTTTGGTTCGGGGTTTTCCTTTTGTCTTCACAGTAATCCCTGATGGCAGAAAGAGGCGAAATGCATGCAAAGGTTGGTCAGTCATACAAAACTCCCTTTAGCTGTGTTGTTAACCCTAAGAAACCTTGCCTAGCCCACTGAGTTTTAATCCTGAATTGGAAATACTTAGCTGGTGGCAAAAGGCGATTCTTCTTTTGACATCAAGTAGGTACTTTGAGAGCCTGTTTAAAAATTCACTTTTCTAGCACGAAAGCACTCAAAAGCTGAAGTTCCTCTATTGCCCCTCCAAAAAGATGTCTCAGCTGTACCGAAGAGAAAAGGAAACATTAGGCCGTGGATTCAAATTAGCTGTCAAGAAACACAAACATAAATCTGACTTAATAACGTAATTTGGAAATATGTTCTGGGCCCACCCTTGGCAATAACACCAGGGTTTAGCTCGCGTTGTAGCAATATTTAAAACAGCTCGGCAACGTTGGTTCTCCACCCAACTAAACAACAGAAAATTATGTTGTCAAATGAAAAACACCACACATACTTAAGCGAGAGAAACCATCTAAACTTCTGACATTTTTCATCTTCATATTTTTTTTTAATCCAAAAGATTTGTACAGCATTTTTTTTAAAATAACTTACAGGATCAAAAGGAAAGTAAATGCATAGCTTCAAAACCTTATAATATAACCTCCCCTTGTTGCAGAAGAGTTCAAAGTCATAAAGTGCTGCAGATATGAACACACATCAGACAAATAATCTAGTAACTAACTTATTTTTCTGGTTTATTTAACAATATTCCAGGCTTAGAACATTAAATAAAAATCTCACAGACAATGGGTAGGACTAACAATGGCTTTGTTATTTGTTTGTTTTTTTTTTTTCTTTTTCTACTCCTTTTTTTTAGAAGAACGCTGAGACACATCAATTGAACCAACTACAGTTTTATTTTGGATACCAAAAAATAAAAATAAGCTGGAAGGAAGAGAGTAGTGCATTGCACCGATCTCAGTAAAACTGCTTGTAAGCATCACTGCATATGTTTAGCCCCAGAAGGAAGAAGATGGAAACAGGAGACGGATGCTGCCAAAAGGGGTAGGCTGAATGCGGAGCTGGGCAGCGGTGCTCTGGGCTCTGCCTTGGTTGCGAGGGCACGGCTTTGAATCATGCTCGTGCAAGAGAGGATCTGCACGCCTCGCGCTAGCATTTGCGCAGCTCCCCGAGGGCTAGCGGCGGTGGCAGCAGGCGTAGGTGGTGGAAGCGGATGCAACCGACGCCAGCTGGTGCTCAATGAAACCAGGAGGTCTTCCTGGCAGACTGCGGGGGTGTCACGGGAGCTCAGGTAACATCAAAAAGGGACCTGCTGCATCTCGCTCCCTTCCATAATTTGATTTTGCTACCCTCACAGATAGCCTACATACCTGCGGGAGTCTAGGCCAAGCCTGTGTTTTGCACCTTGGGCCATCACATACACTCTTCAGTGGACGTGGAGAGTAGCAACATTCAGTAGGATGCACTGTGCGTGTACTTCGTACAAGTGCAAATCAATTTTCAGGGGGGTGGAGAGTGATAACCCTGGCTTACTGAGAGCTAAACACAGGCCTGTTAAATGCATTTTTCCCGGGCTTAAATGTGCCAGGTAGCTCACTACTATCTACTTCACTGCTCCTTTACTCTAACCTCTGTCCTTCCTCCCCACCCACCCCTTCCCGCCACCTACAAAGAACACAGAGGCCTCAAACTTCCAAAACCCATTAAACTGAAACATAAACAAGCAGTTTGGCAATAGATTCAATTCCATCGCAATTCCCATTTTTCTATGTTCCTCCTGGCTGGGCCCTTTCTATGATCAAACATCCGTGGTACCACCATGACGGAAAAACCCAACTTTCTTCCTCTAGAACAGCAATGGCCAGTCTTCAACAAACCTCTCTCCAGAAAGATTGTGCTCGACATAGTTGTAGACTAAAGCTGAGGTGGGGGGCAAGACACCAGTAACAAAAATAAAACCCCAAGCAAACCTTGACTGTAACCGGACAATGCCAAGAGTCGTCCTCTGCACCTCAAGAAAAAATGCTGGCTGCCATCCCACTCTGTGCCAAGCACGAACTCTAATCTTGTTTATGACCTGCAGTATTTCAGGGTTTGGGGTTGCTTTTTCTTTCTTTTTTCTTGTTTGCCAAGTTCTCCAAAGGGCTTAAAACGCTTAGGCGTAGAGACACAAAGGGAGCAATTACAATACACAGCAACTAATCAGAAATAGTACTCAAACATTAGACTGGATGGGATTAAAGTCCACTCTACAAACTGAATCAAAAATAGACAGGAAAAAAAAAAGTTAAGTGCTAACGTAATAAGAAACAATCTTAAAGACTCACTAAATACATGTGGGGAAATGGAGGGGTCCCCTTCTTTTAAATATATTTACATAATATTAAAGCTTTTTATTTTGTTTTTCTTGCCAACAAAATTTTCTAGCTACCCTGGGCGAAGTCCCCATTTAATTTAAGAGGTTAAGGATTTTATAACATAGACAGACTGTTAGACCCGCGGCCCGTACATGTCTCCCCGCCCTCTCCTTCCCTCCCTCCCTCCGCCGCCGAGGGGCCCAATGCCTTGCCTGCTTCGCACCAAGTGGCATCAGACGTAACACTGGCACAAAGCAAAGGTAACACAACGCTGCCTCGACCCCACACACTTCGTTACCCTTTGTAAAAGCACAAGAGACTACAATCAGGGCTTGCCTAGACACACAAAAAAAAAAAAAAAAAAAGTTTTGCCATTTAGCTGCTGCAGTTAAATGGTAAAACCAGACTAATGTGGACACAGCAATACCAGTTTAAAAGTGTTTATACCATTTACACCACACTGGAAAGGAAAATAACTTATCCCAGTATAAGTGCATCCACACTACGGCCTATGCCAGCACAGTATCAGTTAAAATAATAACACATCAGTCCCCTAATTGACAGAATTACACCAGCTGAACTTTTCTAGCATAGACCAGGCCTAAGACATGAGGTAGTGAAAAAGAAAATCAGGCTCAAGATCTTTTTTCATTCCATAGCATCGATATACTCTAAAAATATTCACTGCTCAGATTTATGGATTTTAAAAATGTTTTAAAATCCAAAATTTAAAGCTAACATCCTGAGTCACACAGGATTTACAAACAGAGGCATAAACTTTAAAAACTCCCTTGCTCAGGTTCCTAATTCAGGAAAATATTTTTATGATAGAAAGCATGTAAGCATGTGTTTGTCTCCCACTGAAGCAAGTGGAAAGGAGGCACATGGATTAAGTGCTTTCTGAAATCTGGGCCACAGTCAGAAATCACGGTCTTTGCAGAATTTATTTCCTCATTCATTTCAGTGCTGTTTAATCACAAGTCATTCATGTTTTAAGACAGTGGGAGAAACATAGACAATGGAAGCTAAATCAAGTTTGTTACAACTGTTCAATATTTACAGCATTTATAGCATAAAACAGAAGTATTTTTGGTAACTTAAGACAAATACCTTTTTTCTTTGTTATTACATGTACCGCAGCAGTCCTGTTAAACGAACCCACTGTCTCGGATATTAAAGAAATTGTTGTTTACATTTACCGAGTCATTTAAATTAAAAATCTGTTCCTGTTCCAAACCCCACTCTCCTTCATCTTCATCCTCCGGTTCTGCCTCGGACCCATTCCGACTGTTTTCGTACAAAAAGATCTGCTCATCCACGTGAGCCGGGGCTAACCGGTTTCTCTTTGCACTTACAACATTAGCAGAAGAACCAAAAAGGCGTTCAGGGAAGACCCTTGTGGCCAGAATACACCAGTATTTTTGAAGAACCTTTGGTAAAACTGGAAACAGCGCTAGTCTGTCAGACCACCACTTCAGCGGGTCTTCGTTCAAACCGAGGACCTTTTGTGACTTGAAGTTGCTCAACTCCTCAACAATCTGAGCGTGCCATTCCTCCTGGTCTTCCACGCCTCCCGTCTGGCAAAAGATCTCTGCGAGCATGTTGTTGATGACACTGGTAGGAGGAGGAGTAGAGGAGATGATGATTTTTTTCACAGGCGGCTCTTCTGAAACAGTGAAGAATTTCTCTTCAGTCCTAAAGGTATTTTCTTTTACTTTCTCCAGTAGG
Organism: Aviceda leuphotes; assembly: GCA_035590175.1. Taxonomy (NCBI): domain Eukaryota; kingdom Metazoa; phylum Chordata; class Aves; order Accipitriformes; family Accipitridae; genus Aviceda; species Aviceda leuphotes. The sequence goes on from JAVJGH010000054.1 coordinate 12,019,621, forward strand.
CTTTTTGCTTCTTCCACCACTCTGTTTTCAACCTGCTGCCGCTCAAAGGCTGAAAGAAAAGGCAGTTTTTTGTAGCGGGGATCCAAGAAAGTTGCAACGTTGAGAAACATGTCTATCTCAGGCGTGTGCTGGTAGGTGGTTGACAGCTCTTTAGCAATCACCTCCTTTGCCATGCTGATTTCTTTCAAATCATTCTCTTTGATGTTCAGAGTAGTATTCAGAAGCATATGGAGAAGAGGCTTTACCATACTTATCGTCGGGTACTTTGAAGCAGACATCATCTCCGCAACCTGCTTGAAAGGCTGCAGCAGCTCCACCAGCCCTTCGATTGTATTCCACTCACTGGCTTCCAGCATGAGGTGGTGGTTGTTGCTGTCCTCCACAAGAACAGCCGCAATGACAAACTGCTGCTCCTTGAGGCGCTGCAGCATGGCAAGCGTGCTTCCCCACCAGGAGACACGGTCGCTCACCAGCATGCAGTGGAGAATATTCTGCTGCTTCTGCTTCTCGCTCAGCATGTACATTGCGACCGTAGACTGCTGAAAGTACTCCACCAGTTTTCGGCACCTGGCAAGAAGGCTGCAGAGTTTGGGGAGCTGAAAAGCTTGTTGTATTCCTGCGTTAAAAGTGTGCCCCAAACAAGGCATCTGTACGGGAATATCTAGGAGAGAGCAAGCTTTCACAATGTCTTTACCGTAATCTGTTGTAGCACCAAAGACTTTTGTATTGATCCCCCACTCAATGAACGTTTCATAAAGGACTCGTGTAATAGTCTCTGCAGTATTATCCTCCGGTACTTCAAACGTTTTTAAACACCGCGAGTTCACAGCCAGGCAGTTGGCAGGACTGCTGCTGAGAAAGTGAACTGCGACGGTTACGTACGACCTGTTCTGGTTTTCACTCCTCCACATGTCCGTGGAGATGCCACACCACAGAACCTCGGTGAGCTCTTTCAGCACAATTTCTCTAATGGCATTGTACTTTTCCGGAATAGCTTTTGTACAGAAGTACTTCCGGCTCGGAAGTTCATACCTGGGGTCCGCAGTTCTCAAGAGGGCCTTGAAGGTGGGTTCATCAACAATAGAGGCCGGATACATGCCCTCGCAAATTAAGCTGATGACTGCAGATGTCAGTTCCTGATGCTTTTTGTTTTCGTAGTTCTGGTAGGTCTTCATGATGAGGCTATCTTGAACGACCTGCTGCGACGACTCCGGCTTGATTTTTGAAAACGCAGTGGCAAAGGCTTCCCTCATTTGCTCAGTGTTACTTTTCACAAATTCGCAGAATTCGTCAGGGTGATTTTTCTCAAGGTGGTAGGAAAGGTTGGACGTGTTTCCTGAATAGGCAATCTGTGCCATGCAAATACGGCAGTAGATCTTCTTCCACTGTAATATGCATCCTTCTGCATTGGTATCAAACCCAAAGTACTTCCACACTTTACTCTTTGCTCTCGGGTGAGCCACTAACTTTAGGTCTGATGGGGAACCTTCTAAACTTTTATTCTCCATTGCTTCTTGGCCACCGTCCCACCTTTTGATCCTTCACTCATTAATGAGTACCTGATAAAGGCAGTAAGATAAAGATACAATGAGAAAGCACAAGTTTGACCACACTTAACTACGTGAAATCAGCGTTTCTGCAAACGTATCAAGAAACCTACCTTACTAATTACATTTGCAAATTTAAAGATGAGATTTGCAGCAAGTGTGACCTACAAGAAGCCCATCGGTATGTCAAAAATTAAAAAGGGTTTTGATATATCACATTCTGCTGTGAAACTTGAGCTAGAAGACCTGAGTAAATCTTGTTTCTGGAATTACATAATTCTAGGTAGAGAAGGCATAACCACCACCACAGAGTTGAACATTACTGTCAAACAAACCGGTCATCTGCTATAGCATTTTCCTGCCTCTTAAGTTATAGTTAGGGCTACTGCAACATCCTCTTGCCTAAGAGTTACTGAACTTCACTGTTAACATTTATTTCAGTTGAAACCTGATACTGAAGGAGCAAAGGTTTTATTGTCTATTTTGAAAGAAGTTTTGTTAGCTCAATCTAACTGTTCCAGCATTTGCTTTAAAAAAAAAAAAAGTAATAAAAAAAAATCTCTGATGCAAATTATGGCATTAGTCTGCTCCTCTGAAATATAAAGATGTTTTCTGACTGCAATAAAAGGAGAAAGAGTTTAAACCTACATGCAGATCAACAATACACGTCTGACACCTTTCCTGTCCTTCTCTTTCTGAAATCAAAGCCATCTCCTGAACTACTACTTCACAATCATGGTTCCTGGAATAACAGTGCATTATAATTACAGGAAAAGCAGACAGGGAAGCACTAATAAATGTTATTATCCACATCAGCTGGAAAATAATTTTGCTGTATTTTCTTCAAACGGCTACAGAAGTCAGGAGGGGGTGACGCTGTAGAGATGAGCATGGTGATAAGACAAGACTTGGCAATCTGTACCTCAGTATCTGGACAGGAAAACACTTCTTGTGCAAACAGTCGCATGCGAGTACTACTTGAGGCCTACGGCATCTCTGTGCACAGTGCTGGCAGCCGGCACCCGCCGGAGCTGATTTCGCGACACCAAAAAGCCAAGCCACAGCACAGCATGACTGCACGCTGACGCTTCTCTGTTCCTTCCACACCACCAGCCGAGGCACCGTGACAGCAACAAGCCCTTCGCCAGGGGCTGGGCCAGGACTGGGGAGAAGGAAGCCATCAGTGAAACACAGATGCAACCTCCTCCACAAAAATCCGGGGGAAGAGAACAGGAGAGAAACATCAGGAGCATCCCTGCAGTCCGTCTGACAGCAACAGCACTGCTCCTTCTCTGCTCGTCAGGAGCTGCACCTGCGCCCAAGCCCAGAAATCCCGGGTGGCAAAACTGGCTGGTTGGGGGAGGAAGAAACAATCTGACTTTTTTACATTGCTGCAAGTGACTATCCAAAAAAAAAAACCAAACCCAAAAACCAAACCAAAGAACATGTTCAAGCTTCTCTGGTGTGCTTTTTGCTGTTGATGAACATTCCCAAGAAAAGATGTTTTCTTTCTGAACTATAGCTGGTATTTTGTAGCACTTTCTGAATGTCTTGAATGAAAAAAAACAAAGATAGGTTTACCAAGACTAAACATATTTCTTTAAACACAGCTGTTGGTTTAGAAGCAGAATGAGAGATGCAGGGCAAGCATTTTCTTGGATTTGTTCTGAAGATTTACTTCTGGGTGTAGACCTTTTTTTTTTTTCCCTGAGGGGGCAATGTCCTGACTACTAGCATGCCCTCTACTGCGATTCATTCAGTGCCTTTTAAGTTGCCAGGATAGACTACTGACTCAGTATGGTAGTGCTGCCTAATTCCAAAGACGTGCATATCAACAGCGCCAAGGTATGCAATCCCACAAAAACTGATGATCGTGAAAGACAAAGTGGTGTAATGTATAATGATGTAACCCTGCCATAGCACCAGACTGTGTGTACTGACAAGATATGTCATATCAGTAGGTACTATTATTGCTTTTAGATCCCTCCATTTCAATCCATGACATGGTGTCTCGAGGAAGTATAGAGGCTCTCAGTATTTCATTAAATCTTACAGTTTCTTTTGCAGTTATACGGCAGTTCCTGAAAGCAAGGCGGAAGGCACTGTAATAAAAGTGTTGATGCGTCTTTAATATTTAAAATTAGTATGACACACCTTGGATCATAAAAAGTTCATCACGGACTGATAAAATACAAGTTATTGTAGATGGAGTGTTACAGACTGACCCCACCCTTCATTCTTATGTATGTTACAGCTTTGCCATCATTTTGAGATGGATCTGGCACTTGGCGATAGTGGCACAGAGTAACATTGCCACAGTTAAGGATATGCCAGCGTAACACAGACTTTATTACAGTGCTGTAAACCACACTTCAGCTGTCATAATAGCTCGAATATAAACTGCTAATCATCCCTGCCTCTCCTCAAGTGTTATACAGCATAACTGGCACTGTGAAAGAAAAAAAAAAAAAAAACCAAAAAACCAAAACAAACCCCACACCTCTCATTTTTATGTAAGAAGAGGCAAATTTACCTCTTTCAGTGAAGCAGTGTTCATAGCCTAGGCTTGACAAAAACTAGAGCAGCTTCAACTCTGAGCCAAACTGAAGACACCAGCACCTTGCAGATTGAAATCCACTGGGAATGAAGCACCTCATTGCCTTTGGGAAGTGCCACAGCATGTTAACAAGGGCAGCTGATGGAAACGCTCTCTTTTAGCTTGCCGAACTTTCCATGATTAAAAAACTAGTGCCACTTTGGTTTGCTGAAAACCCTTCCGCACACAGAAGCCCTCAGGCTACAGATGTGTCTCTTCCTTTCTCTCTTGAATTCCCACCCACACTGAAACAGAGCGCACCTTCGGAGAAGCTGCTGCTGTTTTCCTCGCCTCCTCCACGCAGCTGGCCACCGCCACCAGCCAGTACCAGGGCTGAGGCTTTTAAGAGCCGGCAGACAGGATCCTC
>JAVJGH010000054.1:12040633-12058928 GCA_035590175.1 Aviceda leuphotes
TGACCATTGCACTGGATGATGGTCCTACTTAGTACATATACTTTAGCTTGGGTTTTCTTTGCTCCCAGACCAACCAGATTCCATTTATACATGCTACAATGATTCCGGCAGAAAAGCCAACCAACTAGATATTTTTATATGTGGTTGGTTTGTGTCCTTGGAATGAAATCCATTCACCCCTTTAGAGAGCCAAGAAGTACATCGTTTTGAGGGCTTGGAAGGTGATTTTTTGCTGCATATTCAGGCCTCCTGCACAAAGGGAAACTTCGCTCTTCTTTCAGTATTAGCATTGTGCCTGCAAATAGAAATCATTTTACCTTCAATTAAGCTTGCTATGCATCAGTGGCACACTACTGACTTCAAGTTTATACCACATTTACAAGAGAGAGGAGATTAGGTTTCACTGCCCTGAAGATACATTTCTTGATAACTTGCAGCTGCTAATCAAAAACTAATCCAGATTATTAGTGACTAAAAATCACATGCATCTGAAGCGTGGAGTGATTTAATCACCTCTGTCCACTGCCTCCAGAAACCATCATTAATGACGATAGGACATACATGTTTCAGGGGAAAACAAGCAAGCAGGTAGTGGTGGCGCACACAGCCTCCTTCCATCAGCACCACTCTCTGCTGTGCATTAACTCATTTTCTTGTCTAGGAATCGCTCCACGGATTGACTGGTTTTATTTACCAGCCTTCCTAGGCAGAGCTTGGAAACGAGAAAAAAGCGTGGCACCTTGTCTACCTCGTCATTTATTTATTATATCGTCTCCTTGCTTCAATCCACTCTCTGCAAAGCTTTTGTTTATCTTTCTTTCTTCTTTGCCTTCTTTGCACTTCAAGCGTAAGGCTGCTGCCTCCGACATCCCTACAGAGAAACCTGAACCCGTGCTCACATGAGTCCGTGCAGGGACTCTTCCGAGGAGCTGGCTGGGAGGCAGGAGGGTCACTACCAGAATACCAAGCACTCCCAATTGCCAGCCAGCTCTGGCAGTATCACTGGCAGTCTGGAAAGCAGAAGAAATCCTCCTGTAGTAATTTTGTGATACTTAGTGGGTTTGCAAAACTTCAGGCTTTCCCTATTTGTCAGTGTCCTTTTTTATTTGCTTCTAGAAGAAACTCATTGAAAATATTCAAATCTAAGAAATAAGCCCTAGTATGCATCTAGAAAGAAATATATCTATTAAAATTAGTGACAATTACATGACAAAACCCCTATGGACTAATTAGTAGAGTCAAACAAACATTGTTTTCCTAACAGAAATTTTATTCTGATTTTTTTTTCCCTCTGATAATCTGCCAGTTCCTCAAGTGTATTTCTTCACCTCCTAATATTCCAAAAGGCACCGTTACTGTCTCCTGCATCTTTAGCACCCACCAATTGCAATCAAAATAGCAGCAATGAAGATGGATACCCCTGTCAGGCATTGCGTCGTCTCCTAGCAGACCAAGGAGGGCAAAGCCAGTATCATAAATCACTTTCATTAGAAGGTATAGTCAACTGACATGAGAAGTTAAAGGCTTAAAATGAAGTTTCAACTTCGCCTGTCATTTTCTGTGTTGCAGAGTGGTAAAAACCCCAGCAGTGGATACAGTCCAGCTCAAGGAAGGAGAGAGGGGCTGCACGGTCTCATGGCCCATAGTGCAAACTATTTCCATGAAGGTCCTGGTGCTAAGGCCAGGCTGCAAACCTTCTGTCAAAAGCTAGTTTGCAGCTGTTAATATCTTTACAAGTACTTAAAATGCTCAGGCTGAGAATTTTCTCTGCATGAAGGGCAAGACTCGAAGCCCAGCAAGTTCATGAAACACACATCTCAGTAGGCTTTGGTTCTCTTTGGACATGACACCCAACTGCAACGTGAAAAGAAAGGGCAGAGGTGTCCAGAATATTCAAGAATATTGAAGAAGGGAGGCTGGGGAGGGTGGGCTGGCTGGAAATACACAGCACCCTTTTGGGTCTGTAACAGTAAATGAGAACCAGAAAACAAAACACCAGCTGAAATCACCGTCCAACACAAAAATGTTTCCCTCCATTGATCATAATGAAAAGGCCTTGTTTTTTTCTCCAGTGGTATCTTTGAGCAACCTGGGAGCCGATCCTCCATCTTCTAAAGCCTTGGGAGTCTTTTCAGCCCTCTGAGAGCCAGCCTGCTTTTGGGGCAGGTTTCCCAAGAACGAAAAGCAGCAGCGATAACTAAAATGTAAATGCTGTAGAGGATCTCTCCTCCAAACTGGGATTGCTCTGCTTTATCACTAATCTCTGCAACCCCACCTTTGAGTCTCAGATTTATTTACTGACCACAGTGCCCTGTAATTAAGCTGTGGTTTTGCTCCAGAAAGTGACCCTAGGGGAAAAAAAGAAAAAATTAAACAAAAGCATCACGTAATTCCACATAACTGCAGGCCAAATGATAACTTCCATTACCCTCATACAACACCACGAACTGTCGTTGATGTTGCAGAGGTGTAGTGGAAGGCAGATTTGGCCTCCAGAACCATAAATCCCATGGGACAGCAGCTAGAAAAATGCCAGTTGACTTGTGTAGCCAGTGTCAAGCTGCAGAGCTGGTGGGTACAGCTAAATCACATTGTAAATGTATAAACTGAAAAAAAATGTTCCAGATGGCCTGTTCTTCCCCTTAAATCCTCTCAGCTCTCACCTGGGGATGTGACTATCTCTAGACATAGTCATACAAAGAAAGGCAATACATAAGAAAAAAAGAGTCTTGTATACAAAAAAAGATTTGAGCTCATACTTGAACGGTTTACTGGAAAAATCTTAAACTTTCCATACTTACTTTTCTTTGAATATTAACAGTCTATTTTTCTCTACTCTCATAACCTAACCAAGAAAGGAACAGGTCAAACAAACGTTAGCTTATAAAATTAGAGCCATTTTATGCTTTGCTAAGATCCCAGTGCTGAGATGTCTGATGTTAGAAACAATGGAGCAAAAGATTTAAATGACTGAAAGCTATATTAGAATAACTGTGTCTTGCGTAAGTCACATACACAAGAAGAAAATAAAGATTAAGGAAAATTGCTCAAATGAAAAGCATAAGCTGTGAATACCAATAGCCTACAATATGTAGGTTTGCATATTCTAGCTGCCATTGCTCTATTTGGCTTCAGAAATAAAATTATTTAGGATAATTATAATTACAACTGTTAAGAATTTCCACTCTCAGGGAAATGCTAACATTTCAACATTTGTTTTCATGATGAATCAGAATTTAAAAAAATTCAAATTCCTCTCAGAGAAAAATTCTGAAAAATTATGATTCTCAGGTATTAAATATAGATATTGTCGAAATACTGTCCTACATTTATCAATATCTGCAGCATCTAGAAGGAACATATTGTAATATTTAATTTGGTATTCCAATATGATTGCAAAGTCAACATGAAAGGAATAGGAAAATTAAACACTTCTAATTCACAAAGCACAATATTTCAATCTTGAACAAGGATGTTGGGGTGAGATTTTCAGCACTGTGGAAAAATTTGCATTTTGAAAAAAAAAAAAAATTGTTGACAGTAAACTTTTCCAGCCACTATTGTTTTACTAGCTAAGTTTTGACACCTTTCAGCACCTCTTCTCTTTGACAATATCCTGATCATGTGGTTTGTCTTTCCTTCTCACATTCTTCCTTCCTTTCTTTCTTCCTTTACATTAGTATGATGACAAAGCAGCTTTATTACTGTATTTGGGTTTGGTTTTTTTACAGTGCCTAGTTATATGGAAACCTTCACATCTCTGCACACTAATGTGCAAAACTGAATCCTCATAAAATCCAAGCAAGGCAAGCAAGCAGACAGATAGAATGATGGACAAGGAGAGTTGTGCATTTAAGGGGAGAGCTAGAATTAGAAGCAGCGTAGCCCTGGGTCTTACGCTGTGCTTCAGAATATCATGCCTCTTGAAAAATGGTTCAGTGCATCAGCTCACAGAAGAGATGTGCCAGCTGAAGCGCCACGTGTAAAACCAGATTTTCAGTGTATTTCTGACAACACAATTCATGCACGTGGGAGTGCAGGCACCGGGCGGTGCACCTTCACCAGTCTTTTAGTTCAGAGCAAGGAGCTCTCTTCTTGAGGCAGAGCTCCCGCCTGTCCCAGCAGCCTGCCTGGCTTGCACCCCGGAGCCGTCTGGGCTGCGGCAGAAGAGGGAGGCCCTCCAGGAGACCCTCCTCGGGTGTGCAGGTATTCAGGCCATGCCATCAAGCTGGACCTGGTCCAAAGGAAAACTCCCTGGAGTACCAGCTCCCTTTTCCTCCAGCCTGCTCCTGCTGACCTAGGGCAGACGTAGCCACAAAAATCCACGTGCCATCCACCGTATTTGGAATATTCCTGCAACTGTTAGTTAAGATGGGACCTTTTTGAAAGTATTTGTGAAGCACGGTCCTTAAGAAATACGGAAACATACACGCCCTATGGCACAGCACAGCGTAGGGTAGCGTAGGTGCACCCATGTCGTCTACCCACAAAGGCAATGCCTGCGCTGGGAGGTAGCGAAGCGCTCCCACACTCCCTGACCCGTCTCTGTAACGCCTTCCTCTGCTTCTCCATGGCTGGAAACCGGGAACTCAGGCGGGATGTCTCCTGTGACGCCCTGACGGGAGACGCCTCAGCCGGACCAGGAGGCGACCAGCTCTCCTGAACAGACTCACAGGTGCCTAGTTCCCTGAAAACTCAATCTGCAGCAGAGAATATCCTGCTGCTCTCCTGATGGGGAACTGCAACAAACGCTCTTCCAGAAAGAGGAAAGAGGGAGAAACACCATTTGGCAACGACGTGTTTCTTACCCAATGGCGTTAGCCACGGCTCCACAGCCCGCTGCTCGCCCGGTCCCCCACGTGAGCAGCCCGGGCTCCCCAGTCCCGACCCACACGGTCCCTAGAGGGAAAGCTGCAGCGTCCCCTTGCCCAACACTTGGCCACCTCTGCCACTGCCTCGAGTGGGCTGCCCCCGTGTCGGCCAGGCGGAGGATTTCCACAGAGCAGCCCCCACATCCAGGCACCTGCGCTTGGTGCCAGAAGACGGGCACTGCGGGAATTTGCTCTTCACTTCTCAATAAACTGTCTCCAATAATTGCCTTGGCTTTAGAGTCGAAGGCCTCCGGAGTAATGAACAATTGTTATTTCTAGTACAATGGGATCATTGTCTGTAATGGTGTCCCTTAATTGCTACTGCAGTGCCAATTATGAAAAGCAAGACTATCTGAATACAGAGGCACTTGGCCCTTGTGACAGGAAATGAAGGTCTGTTCCCTAACACTACTGCACGCCCTGAACTCTGCTCAAATCAAAATGAATTACATAAATTCAACACTTGAAAAGCAAGCTCTTAACCTTCACAAACAAGAGCTTAAAGAGCTCACATCATGTGTGCTCTGGCTATCCCCATAAATGTCCAATGCTTTTTCAGATCCTACTAATCTCCTGGGCATCCCGGTGCCATCAGAGTTAATGTCAAAACTTGGCTAAAAACACTGAAGTATGTTTTTTAAAAATAATGAATAAATCTGTGGGTGTATTGTCTTTTGAAGTTTTAGTGGGTTTGACTGCCTAATTGGTTATTTTTTTACTGTAAGAAAAAACAAGTGAATGTTGCTATATTATCTGCAATATAAAATCTTTCATCTTCCTTCCTATTTTTCATGCCTTGAGAGTCTATCTTTTTCAGCCTCTTGGGTAAAATCTTTTTCATACATGATCATGCCTTGCTTTGGTGTTATACTCCTTGGAAGCAATAATGACCAGAACAAACTCAGGCTTCTGAGAAACAGCATGTTATCTCTACAGTGCCATTTTAATATTCCAAGAATTAAGAGTCTAAATATTTAATCTCCACTGCAAACTGTCTGAAAAGCATGGTATTGTCAAACAATAGCGGTAAACTGCTGAGGAAAGGTCCAATCCTTCTCTTACTGATGTCAGTGGGAATTTTGCCAGGAGGCTCATCATGAGCACGGTATAGCCCAAAGTAATCAGTTCTACAGATGATAACATGAAAAGCCCTTAATTATACCATGATGACTGAGTATTATTACAGTCATGAGATGGAGGCATCTTCTGGAACCAAAACCAAGAAAACGAATGTACTGAGGCTGTTCCTCCTCCGAGTTGTGCCTCTTTGGCAGCAGCCTTTTATCAGATGACTTTTTCACATGTTAGCACAGCTACTCTGGTTTTGGCCGCAGCCTGACATGCACAGCGAAACGAGCCCAGATTTCCTGTTCCACAGTTCCTCTCTGCTAAAGGTCTCTCAGCCCGCCAAGGCTGCGCCATTTGGTAAGTAAAATGTTTTCGGCAAACCCAGGAACACTCTGCGCCTTGTTGTCCATCTTCTCACTTCGGTTCAAAGGCACGTCTTGCTCCGTAGAGGCTTTTTCCAGGCTGGGGAAGGGCAAGCAGCTAATGACCATGCGTGATGACTGCCGTCTTGACGAAGGGAGACTGCAGCGCAGACCCCCAGAGCCAGACGCCTGCTTCTGCAGCCTCGACCAACCTGCCCAGCGCTCGAGCTGAGCGCGGAAGGCAGCAGGGTATGGCCGTGAATCGGGCACTGAGGGCACAGATAACGGGTGCAAGCGAACGGGAAGCCCGTGCAAACACTGTCTCGATCTTCATGGTTCTTCAGGGAACATTTGTTAGGCAGATACAGTGATGCAGTTTTGCACAGTTCATCTGAGAACGGGAAGCTTGCACAGTACCCTGTAAAAGCAAAGTCTGTATGAGGATGGGAATATGATTAGACTTCGTATGAACTTTGGAATTAAATGTGTTATTATTACTTATAAGTAAAGAAGTTCCTTTTCTCCCTGTTACTCGGGTGTCAAACAGAAGCCTGCTCTCCCCATTTAAATCAATGATTTTGGCAGCTTAGCTAAATCTGTCTTAATAAAGACAAAAGGCAAATATTTATAAAATATGCATAGTCACTTCACTCAGCATTACTAAATCATTCATAGCGTTTGGTTCTGGTTTTTATTGTCAAAGTCACAGGAAGCTCCAGTGATGACACTGGGAAAACACACATCCACAGCAAGTTTTAGGTACATTTTGTGGGGGATTTTCTTCACTACCTTACTTAGGAGAGAAGTTTTCACATTGCATTTTAATTTATTTTTCGCATTTGTATGTTGCTTACGTTTGTTATCTGAAAGGAACTGTGAAACACTCCCACTGCTTCCTGCCTGAAATTGCTCTCTCTGGATGCAACTCTGATTTCCCTGTCATGATACGTGTTGTCAGGCTTCATCTCCTCTCAAAATTATCATTAAAATGGTACACTGGCAAGCAGTCCAAATTGTAATGGTGGGGGATTCTGAAATATTTTTGGTTATTTTCATAATAGCAGTTGGTAATTTCGCGAAGCTATGCTTTCTGATTAAGTAACTTTTTTTTCTGCAGTCCTCTGAAGCAGTGGTAAAAAATCACTGCTATTTCACTTTAACCTCTCAAGAGATGAGCAAAAATCAGTTGCCTAGCAAGCAGAAGTACTATTGCCTTTGTTAAAAGGTCAAGACAAAAACATGCTGAAAACTTTTTGGATACTTATATAAAGAGATGGTTTATGACTTGGGAGTTTTTATTGCACAGAGGTCTGTATTTGACCCTGTGTGTCCTGCTCTCACATAGTTAATGCCACTTAAAGGAGGTGAGTATCTGTATTCCTCAGACAAGTATTCTGACATTTCAGAAAGATAACAGCTACCTCTCAGTTTAAATAAACTCAGAAATGTGCCTGGAAAATCATTTGTCATCGGCTATAGAAATGTCAGAGTTCCAGATTAAGCAACAGAGGTATTAAACGCTTTTCACTCTTTGACCGTGTGCTAAAATAACCAGTAAATGAAATACTATTGTGCTTATTTTCTAAGGGCAGCTACTACATTTGGTAATACCTTCCAAGGAAATCCATCACACAATATACGTATTGCAGTCCTGAATATTCCACCTACTCTAACCTGTGCTATCCTTCAGTTCTCATCTTTGTATAGAGCAGCTCACGTGTCACACATAGCAAACATGCTGCACCTCTCAGTTGGGTGGATATATTTCTGGGGTGCTACAAGCTCAACTTATTAGGGTGCAACATCAGTTCCATACAGAAACCTTTGGCAGTGAGAGCTCCATCTGGGTTTGAGCTTTGTGCAGATCTAAGTGGGAGGGAGTACAGGGAATTTATGTGTTTTACACAAAGAAAGAGGCTTGCCACACCTATAGCCCCTACACTCTGGAAGCGCAGTAACTGCCTGGCTACCAGTGTTTTCAAGGGACGGGGAGGAGATGGAACCACGACTACCCTTCTTGTGATTTGTAACAGGAAAAATCTCCAGGAAAAGCAAGAGGGAGCACCTCCATCACATAGAGTGGAAAGACATCCTATCAGCCACACAGTACACTAGAAGGCATCATTGCATCCTGCCTCTTCTACAGCATAACTAGAAAGTCTGACAGACAAAGCTTTCACATTACTGCTCACATTCAGTGAAAGACCTGCCTGGACCAGGCAACCAGGGTGATGCAAAATGCCTCCTCCTTCCTTATCCGCTGCTGTGGAAGCATGAAGAGTGGATCGTACATCAAAACATGAGGAGGGAGAAAGAAGCTTTTCTCCATCAAACTCTCAACCTCTGCCACCAAGTTTCCAAATTCAAAATACTCCCTTTCCATCACAATGCATCAGTACAAGAGCTCCCCAATGACCTGAGCCAGCGAGCACATGAGCTTTTTCTCTCTACCTCATCTGTCTCGACCCAGACCGCTAGTTAATTCAGGCCTGGGTCCTGCGGTGAGCTCAGGTGGGCTGGCACAGCCTCTGACAGCAGCGGGACTCCAGGCAGGTTCAGCATCCCACCTGCAGAGACTCGGTGACAGGGCCAGGACTCCGGTAGCTGGAGTCAGAAGTGGTCAGAAATCCAAGTGGCCATGAAAACTTTCAGGGAAGCATTAAAATAACATTCCCTTTGTGTTATTTATTATTCTTTCCCTCCAAACTTATTGGTTATATCAACTGTTTGTTAAATTAGTGTTCTGGAAGCAAATGCACTTGCGTTCTCACAGACTTTTCTTTGAACTGATGATCTGTTTCAAAATGCTTTTCAACTTGTTAGAAAAAGAAAAAAGGAAGAAGAGGGGGTTATGAGCTAATATCCTTCCTAATAACCACAGAAACCAGAATCTTCTGGAGAAAATTAGCATTTATCTCTTCCCTGGCATAAATCACTCTAACCCACTTTCCCAATTTGCCTGATGGTGAGGGATTGCTAGGCAACACCACACTCGCAGGTCAGCTGCCACTTCATGACTATGCCGATGTCAATTTTTTTGAGGCCCACACTGAATTTTTTTCAAAGATTATGTTACCATTTAAGATTAAGAGCATTTAAAAATACCTAGCTAATCTTCCTACTGTAATACTAGCTCTTGCTTAGTCCAAAGTGGTGTTGCTACAGCTGAATATTGCTTGGAGTGTCTAAGTATTTGGAAGGAAAACCTGCCATTTTCTTCAGTAGTATAATGAAGTAAGGTATAAGATCAAGCCTTATTTTAATTATAAGGTGTCCTTTCTGTTACTCTGCCTGCCTTCCCTGTTTTTCATGCCAACAGCAACTGTTTGATTTGACTTGAAGGAAAACCAAACAGCTAGCCTGAAGTAGCAGATGAATCATTCTAGTATCTGATAACTTTCCCAAATAAAGGCAGCTCTCTCCAGGAGAAAATGTCAGTCTCTATCGCTTAACAAGCTTATCTGAACCAATGTAGTTAGCAGGGACACACTCACATAGAAAGGCCAACTGCCAACAATGGGATTTTCAGTGTGTTGCCAAACTGCCAAGTAGGATAGTAATATTCCCACTTTCCAGCCAAACTTCAGCACACAGCCTGTGCCTGAGCAAGCACTCAAGAGTAACAGACATAAGACTTACTGCAAAAGTTCCCAACCACGCAATCCTGAAAAATATAAGGTGCTCCTCAGGAGGCCCCCACTGGTGCTGGGGCATCTCCTGCTCTTGTTCTGCTCCGGTGCTGCGGAGGTCCCCTTCCTGCGGGCAGCCCAGGCATTGCCCTTAGCCTCAGCCAGACACTCGGCGATGTCAAACGAGTGCCAACTAAAGACAGAATTTCATAAAAGTAAGCACTTGAATACAGTGCAAAAACCTTTTTAATGCCGAGTACCTCATTCAATTTTCAACTTCCTTGCAAACAGCACTCAGAGGAGTGAGAAGCATGGAGGATAAAATTCACCAGCGACGTATGCCAGTAAAGCAGCACTGTTGGAGCCAAGCGCTCAGGGCCGTGAGTTAAAGCGGCACTTGGCTTGCACCCAAACCCCATGGTGAAGCCATTTTCCTAAGGCTGGCAATGAGTGCAACGAGTGGGGAGCAGGGGCTGGGGGGCTTCCAGGGAGCCGGCTCTTCCCCCCCGCCCTGAGTTCGCTGGGCAGCATCTCCCTCTGGAGGCGCTCCCCAAATCCTGCCTCTTGCCACCGGCCCTGCCCCAGCAGGAGAGTCCATCCCAAAGCATCATCTGAATGTCAGGCTTAGGTTTGGGCGAGCCCTATTTATTTTAGCACATTTTAGCAGGCACCTGGCTCAAAATAGCATGTTTAGCCTAAAAACCAGTAGCATTCTTAAAAATTAGTATTTGGGGGATTTTTTAAAAAATCTGTTATCTAGCCTGTGAACCTTTCAGTAGAGTAAGATGCCACCTTTTTTCTACAGTCCTGATCACTAGACACGCACTTTTCCTAAAAGTATGGGGAGGCTAATGTAATCAGATGTAATTAGAAAGTCAAAGTTGAGGATTTTGAAAACAACAGAATCTAATCAAACACAATCATGACACCTGTCATCGCTGTCACAGTACTAACAGCAATTTCCCTTTTAAATTTTCAGTGTGTTTTCATCAACACAGGGACTAGTCATTTAAGCCATTTTAACTATATTTTTACATCACATTTTTATTTGTTTGGGTTTCTTCTTTTTACTAGATCTAGTTCTTTGATGTGATCCATACACACCGAGGTTTCTCACACTGCTCTGAAGCTACAATTGGGTTATCACAGCTTTCAGAAACTTGCAGACGATCCAAAGGAAATTGAAAAGATGGAACCAGAGTTTTCACAGAGGTCCAGTGACTTCAGTAACGCTCTACAGAGCCCCAGGGTCTCCCTTGTCACAGGGGCAGCAACACGCCACCTCATTTCTCTGATGAAAACCATGGAGTGCTCACGTTCACTCAGCCCGACAAAAGATCCAAAGTGAAAAATTTCTAGCTATGTCAGGTAAAATGTCAGCTAGCACGGTAATAAAAAAGGAAAACCTAACATAAAGCAAGAGTACCCTGATTAGCATGTTGCTTTTTAATGAATGTTACACATTCAGCGAAACCACTGGGCTTCAGAAATAAGACAGTACTGACTGGGTGAAAAAAATCGCTGCAGTTCACTGATAATTCTCGTGGAAGCTCCTTTATGAAGTGAATCTTCCTTTGGACACTTCTTTAATTGGACACATCTTAGGACCACATTCTCTCATCAAAGGGTAGATATTAAGCTCTCACTAAAGTCAATGGGACCTCTGTGCATCTCAGAAGGAAACTTGGCATTCATTAGTGTTCCGCTAGGAAGAGGGAAGAGGAAGGAAAAATATTGTATTTTTAATTACTGTTGTAAAAAAAAAATTGATGTAACAATTTGTGAAATAAACAAATAGATAAAACCATAGGATTATAAAAATTGATTGCTATTTGTAAGATTCTTTGAAAACATACATCTCTTAGCGCTTAAGTCTTTTACCAGAGATTTATTTTGTTCCGGTTTATCCTCCATTATGTTCATATTGCACACACAAATCTGATGGGATATACTTGGCCTAGAAACCCTGATGACAGCCGGATCCTCAGGTGTGCAGACATCGTCACGGAACTGTCAGTGTCTTCAAGAAGCAGCCTCTTGCAGACTCCGGACGCTGAGGTAGGATGCCCAGGCTGTGGAGGCACCAGTCTTTGGTTTTTTCTGTGCGCGACAATTATCTTATCAGCAAGTAGTGTTTACAGCTGTGACTTCTGTGGGGTTGATATTAAAGCCTTTTGAACTAAAGAGCTCTCTGGGGATCTTTTTGGTTTGCCAAGTCACACAGTGATGTTAGGTCATAACCCTTTTCTGCCCCAAGTCAGTTTTGTGCTCGTCTCACTTCTGATCCAGAGGGAGATGCTGCTGTTGACACATCCTGGGTGGAAGGTACCAGCCACTTGCTTCGGCTGGCCTTTGGAGTTCATTTCGTCACCAAGGAACCTGGCAATGCACCACTGCCGTGCAATACAGTCACAGCTCAGGCATTGCGTCTTTCGTCCTTAGATTTTTCCTTGGTGCCAAAGGATGGAAACTGAACTAGACGGTGGGAATGGCCTGGCTTTCTGACTGCTGTACCGAGTGCTTTCAGAGGAGAGTTTTCACTTCTGCCGGAGTCCAATCTACCATACCAGCTTGAGATATTGATTGCCTGGAAAAATTTATTTCCACTCTGCTTGAATTTCAGGAGTTGATAAACTTTACATTTTAAGGTAGCTTAAATTTTCCTATCAGTGTTGCTAATGGAGGTAGCTGGTGCACTTACAGATTTCTACAAATAACAATGGCAAACTCCCCCCCTGATGTTAAGTTCAGACCATTCTTACAACTCAGCCCCTGTCAGTTACCTCAGCGGTGCAGTACTGTGACACATCTGCCCAAACTTCATCCAGATATAATCTGAGAAGTTTTGCACTGACTTCATCAGGACTAGGACTTGTTTATGTGCCTTTGATTAGCCTAAAGAGTAAGATCTCCAAGCTTCCTGTTTAGCTGACAGAGAGTGACAGAACCTTTCTAGATGGTGGCCCAAAGTAATTAAATTAGGTGCTGAATGGAGATCTCTCCTGTTGCCACTCAAAATAGAAGAGCCAAGGAAAAGTGGCCATCCTAAAAATCACCCTTTATGAATCCCACATAATAGATCCAGTGGAAGAGTCCCCTGAACTTTCTTAGAGATTAATCTAAACTAAACCCTGCACAGCAAATTTTGTCTTGCAAATGGGGAAAGTGAAATTTGAAAAATATATCCTTGATTTTTTAATCAACTTTTATTACCACCCTGTACCCAAGGGAAGTCTACTACGGACCAGGGAAAACCAAGACCAAGGATGTTCCTGACCAAAGGAATCTGTAGTCAAAGCAGACCGCACGTGAGTTGTTAAATAAAGTATGCCCTGTAATTTACTCTCAGATCTCTCACTGAAAATGTTCCTGTCTAATTCCTAACACCTGCCACCTTTCATACAGTCCCCCAGTAAGCTGTTTGTCTATGTTGGTACAAGTGTTCACTGTACCAAAACCAGTCTTCTCTTTCTCAACACGGTGCTCTGTGAGACACAGTATCAAATGTTTTACTACACTCTACCCATACTACAATCTCCAGTAATTCTTATTTTTTTTTTATTTCCTCAGAAAAATGTGACATTATCCAATATGATTTTATCTTTGGAAATTCATATATGTGCGGGTCATCATTCTCTCATACTTCAGATATTCAAAGACATCCTTTTCTACCATTTTTATCAGTAATTAACCACAGGTAAACATGAAACTTACTGAATGGTAATGGTGGGACTCCTTGCTTCCATTTTTTGAAGAACTGAACCCTTTCTCCCCTACACCTCTCTTATCTATTTACAGATTTATCATCTCTTTAGCAAGCTACACAGGCATTTGTCTTCAGCAATTTCCCAACTGGTTACAACTTTTGAAAATTCATTATAGAGGATCAGACCGTTATTCTGACATGGAGACTATTTGGGCCTAAAGATCATGTGCAGGTCTTTTTTACTTAATTTTTTTTATAATTAGATAATGTGCTCCAATTGGTATGCAGTTCTGTTGGTACAAGATTACCCCACTTCTTTATTCTTTTTGACAGTGGTGTTTATTGTTTTTCTTTTACTGTCCAATATACTGGAATGCCTGAAGTATCCTGACATTTTTTTGGCATCAGTTTCCTTTGAAGTTCAATGGGACATGCACAACTACTGCCCTTTGCATCTTTTTACGGCTGCACCCACAAAATATTGTGCATTTGTAATATAAAAATAATAATTTGTTGGAATAAGAGCGATCCAGAGAATACTTCTCTCTAATACTTGGCTACACTGGGTGAAAATTTTGATCACTGAAATATTGTATTTGATCACTGAAATTTAAATACATTGTATAATATAATGGAAAAAAAATCGAAGTGAAATCTTGGACTAATCTGAGTTGACGGCAAGCATCCAACTGCTTTGTAGATTAGAGCTACAGCCTCATAAAGAAGAGAATTGCAGAATTATCTGTATCTATAATGACACAAATTCCCAAATTGTAGAAACACAAAATATGAACATTTTAGTATTTTCCTGATACTAATCTTAATTAAATTAGATTTTTACAGCTACTGCTATACACTTTTAGAGCTAAAAATATTAACAAGTACAGGATGTTGCTAGATAAAGAAGAGTCATCAGATGTCTCATAAAATACCCATGATAGGGAGCTTCAGTTGCTGGTACACAAGCTGCCCAAATATCATAATGAGACAGAGTTCACAGGTGAAGTTTCTGGAGACATCAATGATTGCTTTATACAGCCAAAAGTCCTACAAAACATGGGAAAAGCTACTTCTGTGGATTCAGTCCTACGCAACAATTTGGAGTCAGTTCAGAGGTAGTTAGAGCTTGAAGCACTTACAGTTGAAGCTTTTGGAAAATTCTGTAACTTCCAAAAGATAGCCATGTTTTTCTGGCAGTTGTGTGTGACCAGTATCACTAGTGAATGATAGCTGGAGCACACAGGAGGGCTTCTGGACTGCACCCTGTGCTGCCCAAAGAGAAGCCATCTCACGCTCGCTGGGAGAGCTCTGTGATATGAACCCAAGTCTGGGAAGTGGCAACAATGAGCAGTCTCATTTCAAAAGCACGCTCTTGATCCAACCCAAAGCACTAACATAGGTGCTTTCCATTAATCCCATGGGGTGGTAGTTAAGTCCTACTATTACAAGTTTTTGGCACTGCTGCTGTGTCATGGTGCTCCAGTTCTTCATGCATTTTATACTCAGCAAATAAAATAAAGACTTAAAAAAAATATTGCTTTAAAGTAGGAAACAGATTTTTGAGTACCCTGGAAGTGTAATTTAGCCTTCTGGGCTTTTGGCTTGAAAGAAGGTTTTTTCCTAAAATAAACAAGAAAAAGAAAAAGAAAAAGAAAAAGAAAAAGAAAAAGAAAAAGAAAAAGAAAAAGAAAAAGAAAAAGAGGAACCTTTTCACGGAACTGAAGCATTTCATAGACCTTAAGAAGGACTGTGCCAATTAGGATTTGCTGTCTGTAGATGAGTAGAGCTGGGGAGGGGAAGGGAAGGGAAGGGAAGGGAAGGGAAGGGAAGGGAAGGGAAGGGAAGGGAAGGGAAGGGAAGGGAAGGGAAGGCAAAGGAAAGCGTATCATAGATGATCTTCTGCAAATTCCGTGATGTTTGTTACCTCAACACATTTAGTATCATAGAGCTGCCAAGTGTGAGTAACTTTCACACATCTGTCAGGCAGTTGTGTTACAACTGCTGCCTGTTCACATCCAGTGCCACAGCTTCAGCTGGGCTGCAGCCAGAGCTCCTTCTTCAGTCTCCTTAGAGTCTGCTGGAGGAGGTAGGTACGCTGATATATACATATGCTGAAAATTCACTGGAGCTGGGCCAAATGTAGATCTGAGCAGGGAGAGAAGGGTCTGAGTAGTATTAATTTCCTTATGTCCTAGTGCTCCCGCATGCTCTTATGGTCCACCCTGAATTTCCCTGGCTTTGCTGCCACTTCAAAACAGCTCTCTTAACCTGTGCAATGCTCTTTTGCCTCCCCAACAGTCTTCTCAGCTTCTTCCATCCAACTCCCCTGCTCCCAGACTATAATATAGCATTGGGTACACTACTGTACCAGCTTCTCAATGGCTGCTATTAGCTAGCTTGTGGAAATATCCATTGAAAATATTTCACTGGATATTTTCAATAGTGACAAATGAGTTGTCATTGGCAAGACAGAAATAAAAGTTAAACATCCTCAGATTATTACCTCTTCACATTAAAAGCAAACCTTGGCTAGATGTTATAAACCTAGATCTTGTAATTGGCAGTCTAATAATTTCCAACAAAATGGTGTAATAGGATACATGTAACATATAAACACTTTCTATGTCATATGTTTCTGTATTTTTCACCTATATTTTTGTATAAATAATTAATGCATAAAAGGCTCATTTCCCCGTAAAATAAAAAAATAAAAACTGAAAGTGCTAGCTGTAAAAATACAGACAGACAAGTTTACCCAGGAGGTAACTCTGCTTTAGGATGGATTAATTTGTTCATGATGCATTATTATTCTTTACTAAATTTGCAGGAACCCTAACAGATAAAGACTGTTCCAAGAGCTGTCTTTTCACTGTCAGTGATGGTTGTGCAAAAGCAAAAAAAAATCTTGGCAAGACAATAAGACACCAACATAAGCCTAAGGCTATTCTTTTTCTACATAAATTTCAGTGTCAAAATGGTAGGAAAACCAAAATAATTTTCAAGCTGCCAGAGGGTACTGCCAACTGTGAAGAATAGAAAGAGAACTATAAACATTATTCAAGTGTGCCCTGTTAACTAACAGGAGGATTTTGAAAGGGCTAGCACAGAATTTTCTAAACACATTTTTTCCTGATAAGCAAGACAGACAGATAATAAAAAATTAAGGTGGTTTTCTCCTTTGCAAAATAGCTTACAGAGGCAATATTAACCAGGCTGAATTGGTTCCCAGCAGAATGCATGTGGAGGGCAAGCCCTGATGTAGTTTTTAATTCTATTTCTTCAGGACCCCTATTAGATGTTTTTCATAGCAATACCTTGTGAACAAATCCACTTGGGATCAAATTCTAATTATCACTTAAGAATTCAGTTGAAAATCTGCAGGAGTTAAGGATGAATATCTGGTCCTTAAGCATCTAAAAAAAGACATCATATTTGCAGTATTTTTCCTTCTGTAGCAAGAAAGAGAAGACTCCCAAAGGATCGCCCGTGTGCTGTCACTGGTTTGCAAGCCACTTCAAAAGGTACATGCCTTGGAAGAGGAAAGTGCCCTTTGCTGTGATGGCACCTGTTACTGTGACTGCTGCTCTTCCAGGTACATGGCAAAAGAGGGCAGTGGAGCACTGTACACTTCAATAGATTAAACTAATGATCCTTGTAGATCTTTTATCTACATTTCTTTGCTGCAGAAATTATTACAATACCTAAAAAAGCAATCATGATGTATTAATAATATCCAGACAGTTTAAAGAGAACATGTCTCAAGCTTTCATTGAAAACGGCATTTCTCTCCTAGTGAGCCTTGTAATTGATTGATTGAAATCTCTTTAAATTGCATATGTTACCTTCCAAATCCCCTGTCACAGGAGATACTGCATTTTCACTCATTAATAGGATTCTCCATGTTGGTTTCATTTGTATCACCTCCTTCACATGCACTCCAGGGAAGCTGGCATTCCTGACTATAACACAATTCTCCAAGTTAAAAAGGCCAACAGTACTTTAAGTGTCCTCACAGAGAATAAGTTCTGCTTCCTTTCCTGTGTCACTAATAACAAACTGTGTTGGTTTTTGCCAATGTGCCATGCCCAGTCATTGCTGATGTTGGGCGCTTTCTTAATTTCTTGGGCAGTTCTGCCTTCTGAATCATTCCCAAGTATTTCTAGACTTCCTCTGCACCACGTCCATCTCTAAAGGTGTTCGTTCATGCAACCTTAAACACTCAGCAACACCATCTGTTGTTCCCATATTTAAGAAAAGAGCCTGAAGGTCAACGATATCTTCAAACATCTCTAGTTTTACATTTTAGTAAAATCAAATCTGAGGCTTGGGTTTGCTTTGGTTTTCAGTTGGAGTCTGGGATGCTCTTTCCTTTTGCTGAAAGCAGTGGTTCCCATTTCTGCATAAATTGGCATGGAGAATATGTCATTAAAAATAATGACATGTCATTTAAGAGGAATGGTCACAGTGAAGAACCCTGGCCTCTCTACCCAACAACCTTCTTTCATCTTGTCAACAACAGCCTTTAGTCTTTCTTTAAAATGACAAAGGTTTCCAGTGTCAATATACTCCTCTGACTGTCCTCAGGATGGCAGTGCTCTAACCAGATTTATTAGCAAAGCTCTTACTTTCCCATTATAAGCGAAAGTCTGGTACTCAAAT
>JAVJGH010000054.1:12058942-12074298 GCA_035590175.1 Aviceda leuphotes
AATCCTGCATTTTATTTAATGGCTATAACATGTCAGCACTGTCTCCAATGCTCCTTTGATGTAAAAAGACAAGGGGATGTGACAAGATACCTTTGATGTGCCACATCCAACCTGAAGTTTGAATTATTTATAAATGTTTGGCAAATTACATAAAATGATAGTGTAGTGATATGTAACCTGTTACCACTACATTCTCAGATCAAAACACAGTAATCACCAACATCATTATCTTATTCCAGAGCAGTTTCGAGAGTAGCTCACTGGACTGGGATGTGCAGAGTCTGTTTATAAGCCCGGTTCTTTCCACTGTCCTGGTGGTGAATTCAGGGAAGTCCCCCTAGCTCCTCAGCTTTGGTTTCCTCTTCTTTAAAGCAGTGGGGCTAACACCCATCTTTTCTGTAAAGTGTCTGGACATCACAATACTACGTAGTTTTTATATTTACAGTATAGATGCTAGGTATTCCTGTTATTACAGGTTTTGTTCTATTTTTACAGCGATATTATTCCTACTCCTACAGTATTCTGCCTCCAGGGTGCTGGGTCCTGAGCAAACACAAAATGCAGGCTGGTCAAAGCCCACCACTGTTTATGTTTGAAAAATGTTTTAGAAGTGTAAGACCATCCTTTCCACACCAGTGCATTTAAACTTATGGGAAAATCAATAGTTCTCTCTACAAATTGACTAGGCCTTTTCCAGTAGGTCTCACTCTGTGTAAAAAGGCACAAACCATGCTCAAATATAAATAGAAAAACCTTGCAATAGTACTAAACCCACGGATGCTACTATTTTTCGTGAGATGTTTATAAAAATACTTTTATGTTTTGGTTAACTGAGACAGAGAACAGCAGCTTTCTTAATGGAAGAAATATTGTTTTACTTTTCTTTACTCATTTTGTCCTTAACTAAGTAATAAAGCAATGTAGTATTTCAGTGATGTACCTAATAAGCAATCTAAAATTAATTAACTCTTTTCTCCTTTCCTTAATTAGTTCTTCATTTCCTGATTTGTTTCTGTATAGATCTGTATTTAGACTGATTTTTTATATAAAACTATACATATGGATTTTATCACTTACATTTTCTATTAAATTGTAAAATTTATATAAAGATACACATACTTGTCACCATCCAAAAAAAGTATGAGCTGAGTGTGTCCAGGTCAGGCAAAAACGAAGAGACTTTCCAAATCTGAGTGTTGTCAAGTAATAAGACCATGGGGTCCTCACGGCACTTCAGCACCGATAGAAGGGCATTCCACTGCCACGCACCAAGGCTGAGGATGTTCTTAAAATAGAGAATCCTCTACCCAAAGGTCCTGAGTAGGAATGGAGTCAGGCATGGACAGGCCACTGTCTTGACTGGAGATAAAGTCCATCCAGAAAGTTAATTCAGAAGTGCCTCTAATTTGTGACAGAGTCTGTTTCCATTCTCACTCCTGTCCTCACTAACAGTTGGCATAAATGTAATGGAAAGCTATAGAGACTTCAGATTGTCAGGAATTCCAGGTGCTGCTTTTGCAAACCAAACAGTCTCACCCTTCGTTTTTGGGGCACTGACCCAGCCCATATAATAAACTGTGACCCAAAACTAAGCAAAACAAGGAAATCAAGGTCTGTTCAGTGGAAATGGACAAATGAGAACTGACCACTTTTATTTTATTTTATCAGCAAGAAATGTGTGTACATATGTGCATATGCGTAACATCTCTCTAAACTCACAGTAACAAATCATTTTGGTGCAAACATTAATGTAATAGATATCACACAGAATGTTTTAAAAAACAGAACCATTACAATTGCTAAAAAACCCAGCAAAATGCAGATAGACAATAAGATTTGCTTGTGCTTTTCAATTTAAAAAATCAACTTTTTACAAATGGAAAGAACAAAAAGCTTTCCTCAGCAAGGACCATTATTCAAAGGACAAAGTATTCTGGGCCACAAGTGCCATCTGCTACTTTTACAGCAAGAGACAGAAAAATGCATTCACCCATTCACCTTCTGCATTGAAAGCGCTTAGTCTCCTATCTCATGATGCTCAAAGGTAACGATAATTTCGCATTTGTCAGCCTGTCCCCTATCAGGGCACAAATCCCATTGCCTATGTGTTGAAAGGGAAATCCAGCACAGGTTTCCAGCAGAACACCCCTGGTGGGAGGAGGATGAGGTTGGTAGGTGGCTGGAAGGCTGTATGGTAGGATAAAAAAGTGTGAAGGTACTGTGTCAGAACTGAAATCAAGCGGTAGACACCATCCAGCTGATTACGAGAGCAATGTCTACACTCTTTCAACATTTATATAACTGAAATATTAAGAGAAATATAAACGGATTTCACAGTTCAAGCATCTGTTCTACTCATAGAACTGTAGCTCAAAGAGAAATGAAGTTACAGTACCAGTGCAGGCATCACACGAATGTAAAAGAAAAGTCATTCACAGGCTTAATTCAACCAACAGCTATCTTAAAAATGGCAAATTAAGAAATGCATCTTACTACATAGATTAAAATGTTATTTGATAAAATATTCATTAAACACATTGATATATGCCCACACTGAGTCACAAAATCAGGTTGTTAAGGCACATTGCTATAGACTTAGTATTGTGCATTTGAAATTGTTTTCAAGCCTGCACCAAAGGGTGACTGTCACAACACAGCACATCCTGAAGTCACAGTCTAGCTCTACATTTCCTCTGCTCACCAGACACTGGATAGTCCCTGTCAGGGTTGATTCTTTACTCTGTCATCCGAGTATCTCCATGTGAGAAATGCATCACAAGGTCTGGCATTCCCAGACTTACCTGGGGTTTGCAAGTTCCAAAAGGATTTGCCTGCCATCCATCCACCCGTCCATCCACGCTATACTATACACTAATCTCTCATTCCAAGTATGAGTGAGGTGTCCTGCAAAACTCTTCTCCCCCTGCAAAGCACAGCTACCACCAGTACGCCCCATCCAGGATGCTGTCTTTCAGTTAGCCCTCTCCTTGTTGAATCTCAAGAGGCTTTTAGTTATTTTTACAGTTATCACAAGAACCACTTGGTTTCTCTCATCATCTAGAGGACCAAACTGTGGATAGTAAGTTTAGTTTGCCCAGCTGACATTCATAAAATAGCAGCAGCATACCCACAAGATTATCCAGGAATTACTCCTTTTTGGTATGTACAGAGGTTCTTTGGAGTGCTGATTCTCTCTTTCATGAAATCTGCCGAACCAAAGGCATGCATTACATAGCTGTATTTTTTAACCGTATATCATGAACATTTTTATCTCATGAGGTGACAGTTTGCCTTTTAATTTAGCAACATCTTATACTAGCAATTTTATAAAGAACACACAATACATGTTATTAATAAAAATTATTAGTTTTAAGGTCTGTGTGTCACATCAATCACTGCCAAATCAGTTTAAAAAAAGGGTACTTGGCTACATGGGCTGAGAGTGACAAAGGTGGCTGGATGTCAACCTAGCTACATCACTTACTTGGCTGCTACTGTCTGCAGCCTGAAGGACTTCAACCATTTATTAACGCATATATATGTATCCTCAGAACCAAAGCCTTTGCTAACAGAAATTGGCACTGCTCCACTGAAGTCTGCTGAATGTTTGTAACAAATGAACAGCTCCTCCCAGGCAAGCAAAATTTTGCCTTCCTTTGTGTATCATCCCACATGTACATAGGATTTTGCCTACGTGATTAAAAGGGAATGACTCACAATAGCGGCTGCAGTGTCTTCCAAGCCTGTCCCAGCCTCCTCTGTTGTGCCTTACCTTCCAGCTGACCTTATTAGTGAAGCCAGAAGTAAGAGAAGAAACCCTTGGCTGATAATAAAGGTAATACTATTTCATAATACTGTCACATGTTTATCCTTGGAATCCACAGCACCTCCAACACAGAGACTCAAGTGAAATGAATTTGGTGTCAATGTCTTGTTCGTGGGACATTTAATTCCTAAAGGCAGTAGGTTCATAGAAGTTCTGGAATAAATACATTAAATATATTACCTATATCCAGTTAATTCACCTGAATACTCTGTAAAATTTTAAAAAGGGAATCGTCATGTGAATTTAACACATGATACAGGATCTTGCTGCTTCGTACATAATTTAGTTGTAGAACTAAGAGAGCTTTCATAAACTCACCTAAAAATCAAGTTTTCTCTTCTCTTCCACCTTTAATTTAAAACCTCTCCAGGCTTGTAAGCCCACATGAGAGAAAAAAAAGTCACTTCAGGAATCTCCAATATAGCAGTTTATGCATTCAAATATGTAACAGTCTGGGGTTTTTGTCTAGGCTCAAAATGTTTTTCATCACGATTTGACACATCTTCAAGTAAAAAAATCAACTCAGGTATACAAATGTGGCTTTCCATGAGTTTAATAAGGGGGGTGGCAGTGACTCTGTGTACTAACATCAGAGAATCAAAGTCTGAACCCCTGACAAGAGATGCACTGCAGCTCTCATTTATTTTGGATTTGCACTGAAAATAATTACTCTTGATAACTTAGTCTTGTAATTTTGGAATAAACTTGGGTGTACACCGAAGTGTCAGAATAAAGGACATCCACTATCACTTTGTGAAACCTCCCTGCTCTCACCAGCGCCTGCCCACCATCCAGTACGGCAGGCAGGTGTCACAGCACAATTCTGAGCACTGAGGAGAAGACATTTTCTACCTGGGAAAAAAAAAAATACAATGGCCTTTTGCATTAAGTGCCTTTTTCTCCAGTTAGCATTCTGTTCTCCACCTAAATATAAACTATGAGTAGCCTAGGCATGAGATGACAGGTTTGACGCTGAGGCATGCAGTTCCTGTGGGATTGTTTTTCTCTTCAAAGCAGTTCAAATTCAAGCCAGGTGGTACCCGAAAAACCTACTGTACCAACTACCTGTATGGACATTATAGTTAACTAACAGGCTTTATACAGCTGAAGACAAACACAAAGTAAGATAAAAATTGGACAAGATTATGGAGAATGTTATACTGCACAAAAGTATGCCCAGCACGATTATATTATAGTCAGAGCATGTAACTGAATTAATTTCCAGTTCCTAGAAATGTGCTGGAGTCCCCACAGAGGTGTAAGAATTAAACAGGCTATAAGTACATTGCGATTTTTGTCTTCAACCTTCAGGCTACTATTACCTGTGATGGCTTCATTCTCAATGCACATTATCAGCACAGTGGTCGCTCTGCTCTAGTGATGCACTGCGTTGTACCACTTCAGCTGCAGCCCATGCGGAGACCCCGGGGTATTGTGCAGGAGCTGCAGGTGTAAAATGTAAGGATGGCCAGGGCTACTGAGAACAGCTCCCCACTCTGACCCAGTCCCAGTTCTGCCCCTCCATCTTTTTGGTTTACCTGGCTAGCACACATCAAGAGTTAAGGGAGAGAGTACATTACAACAAGCAAGGCACTGCTCATTCCAGTAGAAGACTCTCAAGATTACATGGTTCATAGGATCATACAAACCTAGGATAACTGAAGTTGGAAGGGACCTCAGGAGGTCTGTAGTCCACTCTACTGCTCAAAGTAGGGCCAGCTTTGAGGTCAGACCATGTTGCTCAAGGGGTCTTGAAAACATCCAAGGACGGAGACTACACAACTTCTCTGGGAAACCTGCCTGACTGTACTCATAGGGAAAAGGTTTTCCTGACATCCAGTACAAACCCTCCTTGCTTCAATTTATGACCACTGTCTCTTATCCTCTCTCAATGCACCACTGTCAAGAGCCCAGCTCCATCTCCTTGGTGACCTCTTCTAGGCACTGCAGGCAGTGGCACTATTAGGTCCCCCCAAAGCCATCCCTTCTCTGGGCTGACCCAGCCCAGCTTCCCCAGCCACTCCTCGCAGGGAAAATGCTCCAGCCTCCACTGTCCCCTCCTCTGAGCCCCCTCCAGTTTGTCCATGCCTGTCCTGTGAGGACCAAAACTGAATGTAGTATCTAGATGTGGTCTAACAAGTGCTGTGTAGAGGGGGATAATCCCTTCCCTCAATGGGCTACGTTCTGCTCATACAGCCCCAGGGGCTGTTGGTCCCCTTTGCCTCCAGGGCACACAGCTGGCTCACATTCAGCTCACTTCCCACCACCACCCCAGGGCTTCTTCCACTGAACTGCTCCCCAGCCCATCCATCCCCAGCTGATGGTGTTGCAGAGGCTCTGCCCGCCATGGTGGAGGACCTGACATTTCGCTTTGCCGGGTTTCATTAGGTTCCTGTTGGCCCATTCTTCCAGCCTGCCTAGGTCTCCCTGAATGGCAGCTCTGCCCTTGGGACTATTGGCTGATGCCTCCAATTTGGCGTCACCTGCAAACATGAGAAGACTACACCCTGTCACCTTCTAGATGCTGAAAGACAGAGGAAAAGCAAGTGATGGAGACTATCCTGTATGTTGTCACTGAACTGCTACGTGGCTTTAAAAAGTCGTTGGATCCCCCCATAGCTTGCTTTCTCCATATGTAAAATATAGATGGCAGATCTACAATGCTCTGGGCAGTACCCTAAGAGCCTTGGAAGAAAATTTCTATTCAGATCTTGGTATCATTAATTGTTATCACCATTATTGCTACTTGCTTCCTGAGGTCACATTTTTGTTCCCTAGCAGGGGTTAACAGGACTTGTAGGAATTTACAGGGAGTACTCTGATATGTCCTTGTATGTCCCTGATGTCCTTGGATATTAGGAAAAATTTCTTTACTGAAAGGGTCGTCAGGCATTGGAACAGGCTGCCCAGGGAAGTAGTGGTGTCACCATCCCTGGGGGTATTAAAAAAATGCATAGACAAGGCACTTCAGGACACGGTTTAGTGGGCATGGTTGACGGCTGGACTTGATGATCTTAAAGGTCTTTTCCAACCTAAATGATTCTATGATTCTACGATTCTAAAGATGCATTACAAAGGTTTTACTTAGTCTTACTTCACAGACTGGCAGTGCTCAGGCTCCTGCAAATCGTACACTCTTTTGTGCCAGAATCCTCAAATTGAGGTGAATAAGCCAGGCTGCAGTGGTCTGAGAGCAGAAGTTGATAGGTGCAGTAATGTGTCATCTCTCTGCTTCACTGCATCAATGAATAAATGCATATCTCATAGCTCTTAACTCACATCACAGTTCACAGAATCACAGAATGCTTTGGGTTGGAAGGGACCTTAAAGATTACTTAGTTCCAACCCCCCTGCCACAGGCAGGGACACCTTCCACTAGACCAGGTTGCTCAAAGCCCCATCCAACCTGGCCTTGAGCACTGCCAGGGATGGGGCATCCACAGCCTCTCTGGGCGACCTGTTCCAGTGCCTCAGCACTCTCACAGTGAAGAATTTCTTCCTTATATCTAATCTAAATCTACCCTCTTTCCCCGTGTCCTATCACTACATGCCCTTGTAAAAAGTCCCCCTCCAGCTTTCTTGTAGGCCCCCTTTAGGTATTGGAAGGCCACTATAAGGTCTTCCCAGAGCCTTCTCTTCTCCAGCCTGAACAACCCCAACTCTCTCAGCCTGTCTTTGTAGGAGATGTCCTCCAGCCCACTGCTCACCTTTGTGGCCCTCCTCTGGACTCGCTCAAGCAGGTCCATGTCCTTCTTATACTGGGGGCCCCAGAGCTGGATGCAGTACTGCAGGTAGGGTCTCACGAGAGTGGAGTGGAGGGGGAGAATCACCTCCCTCGACCTGCTGATCATGCTTCTTTTGATGCAGCCCAGGATGCCACTGGCTTTCTGGGCTCCAAGCACACACTGCTGGGTCATGTTGAGCTTCTCATCAACCAATTCCCCCAAAGTCCTTCTCCTCAGGGCTGCTCTCAATCCATTCTCTGCCCAGCCTGTATTTGTGCTTGGGATTGCCCTGACCCATGTGCAGGACCTTGCACTTGGCCTTGCTGAACTTCATGAGGTTCGCGTGGGCCCACCTCGCAAGCCTGTCAAGGTCCCCCGGGATGGCATCCCTTCCCTCCAGTGTGTCAACCGCATCACACAGTTTGGTGTCGTTGGCAAACTTGCTAAGGGTGCACTCGATCCCCACCAATCACCTCCTTATTTTCCATGTGCCTTAGCATAGCTTCCAGAAAGACCTGCTCCATGATCCTGCTGGGCACAGAGGTGAGGCTGACTAGCCTGTAGTTCCCTGGGTCTTCCTTTTTTCCCTTTTTAAAAATGGGGGTTATGTTTCCCCTTCCAGTCACTGGGAACTTCCCTGACTGCCATGACTTCTCAAATATGATTGATAGTGGCTTAGCCACTTCATCCGCCATTTCCCTCAGGAGCTGCGAATGCATCTCATTAGGTCCCATGGACTCGTGCACCTTCAGGTTCCTTAGGTGGTCTCAAACCTGATCTTCTACAGTGGGCGATTATTCGTTCTCCCAGTCCCTGCCTTTACCTTCCGTGACTTGGGCAGTGTGGCTGGACCACTTGCCAGTGAAGACTGAGGCAAAAAAGTCATTAAGTACCTCGGCCTTCTCCACGTCCTGGGTAACCAGGTCTCACACTTCCTTCTGGAAAGGGCCCACACTTTCCCTAGTCTTCCTTTTATCATCAATGTACATATAGAAGCCAAGTTCAATTGTGCTATGTCAGTCACTAGAAACGTGTACTGATGAGTGTCTTTCTGTGTGCTCCCAGTGTCTTCCTTTTACCTTCACCGACACCAAGACTTCATCAAACTCACACTTAGTTATAGTCCCTATTAAGCATATCAGAATGGTATTACTGTAGAAAATAAAAACAAGTCATTAGAATGGAGATTGATTGTAAACTTAGTTTTAAGCTCATTTATATATACATCTCACAAGGGTGGTGATGATAGTGTGTTCAGAAGTACATTAATTGAAAGAGCTATATAAGAAACATGTCCTGCAAGTTAGGTAACTATGTCATTTATATTTTGCATTAAGACCACAACTTAATGAAGACCTTGTTTAATTTTTGCTGTAGGTATCATGATCAGTTTGTTGAGTACGTATTTAATAGGGTTCACAGCACATGCAACTCACCACTGAAATGGATACTGAATAGCAAATAAAATTTTATTCATGTGTCCATGTTTACCCCAATATGCAATAAATATGGAAGAGGGTATTCATACAAAAGGCTTTTTTTTTTTTTTCCAGCCCTTGGTACATACATTATCCTGTTCCACACAAACCCAAACATTCTCTCAGGCAGGCTTTATATAAAACACCAGAATAACTCAAAAGCATCATAAACATGTAGCAGGTTTCACTGTGCATAAGTTTTAGTGCTCATAACTTCAGGGGGTTTCTTTCCTCCTTTGCACTTAAAGACTTAAGTATAAAAGATGTATTACATGAAAGATTTGTACTTTTGTAAGAAGGTGTTAGCTATTAAGGTTTTTAGCCAAAATACTACAATTCCTCTATCTTCAATCTGGGATGTTCTTTTCTCACATATATTTCTTGGTCATAATAGGTTAATTACCTAATAGGCTTTTTCCCTAGTACATGAGGGCTTTGTCTCTTTGAGGTCAGTGGTAAAAACAAGACATAAAATCTATTTGTTATTAATGTATTTCTTCTAGTTCATGAAACCTGAACTCATTTTTTTTTCAAAGTGAATAGTGTGTTAGCATTTTCTTTATAAAAATTATTCATTTATAATTTCAGTGCACGATATCAGTCACGTTTGATCACAAAGTCCTTAAGAAAGCATCTGCAACACTATCTGGTTTTAAAGCAAATGCATATTGGCCAATAATAGAGATGGGTTTCAAGAATAAAGGAATAAAATCATCCAGGTAAAGATTCTTAGCTTGTTCTAGAGATGCCGATTTCTAATTTAATCATATAGATTGTACATATGTATGTGAAGACATACACACACACACTTATAGATGTGTGTATATATAGGTATTTACACATTTTGTAAAGGAAAGTGACAATTTTTGTCCTGTGAGCTTAGCATGCAACTCCACATTAGCGGCACTTCTTTCAAATTTGAATACTCTGGAGTCACACTTCTTCCATCTTGATGTGACACTCCTCCTTCTTTCTTTTCCCATTCCTTCCTCTTTCTTAATTAGTCACAATTAATTTTTTTTCCATATCTTTTTCTCAGCCATAATCCACATTCATAATATGTTCCACAAAGAAACTCTGAATGTTGCCTTATTGGTATCCTTTACATATGATTTAATTTAATTGTGATTCATAAAAACACCAGTAAGAATCTTTAGCATTCCAAAGTAGTACATCAAAACATTCAAAATAAAGATGTACTGCTCAACAGCAGCCAGTGTTATGAGCCCCTCCAAGCTGAAGCTCGGATTTTCTCATTTGGGCAGAATTTTGAAAGCTATCATCGGAGTGCCTCTAACAAGAGCAGATGCTGCTGTGCAACTATATGAACCATATTAGCTATGCATATTAAAAACACCATGCTAAAATAAAAGAAGTCTATTTTAAAGGATATTTACTTGAAAAAGCTAGCTTAATGTAGAACAACAAATAAGCAAGTGTGTGCTGTTTTCCAATACACTCATCATTTTGTCAGCCCACTTCAGGAAAATCAATTTGTGCAGTTTGTCTACAAACCACGTTATGCACTAAACAGTCACAGTTCAGAGGACTACTGCTTAGGAGGAAAAAGAGAAAACACTCATGCATCGAACTAAAACTGGGGAAAACATCATCTGTTGAGAAACAGCAGTGGAACTTTTCCGTAGGTTTTAATGTCCAGTTCCAGCCCCGAAGTGGTGCCGTGCCGGAGGGAGGGAGCGCACCAGGCGAGTGTCTCACGGTAGGTACACAGCCGATGTGTGCGCAGAGCCTGCTCTTTAGGTGAAGGGCAAACACTCCTGTTCTTTGTAACTCCATTACACCACCACCGGAGTTTGTATTAACATTATATGATTGCATTAACAATGCAAGATCGTTATTCTAGCAAAGAAAGAAGAAAAAATATGGCCTGCTCCTGCCGCAGGTTTAATACACTTGTTACGGCGATACTGTATTCCCTAACGCTGCCCCAACATTTGTCATTCAAAGGGCCCTGCCAGTTTCAAGTGTTATAATCACGGCATATATCACACAACTAATCCCCACAATCCCACCTCCAAGCTGTTTATAAACATACAAATCACACCAAGTGCTTGTCACATTATCAGTAATCAAAGGGTCACAGATTTTAAGGCCACAAGAACAACTACGAAATCACCATATCTGACCTCTTGCGTAAAACAGACAGTAGAAAATCGCTCCTGCGTCGAGCCTTCCACTAAATGGGGCTGGAGCTGTGTGGGGCAGCTCTACACGTCCTGCCTGACAGCAGCCTGAAGGTTACTCTACACTCACCTGGAGAGGAAAAAGTACAGCTGAGCACTTGTACAACACAAGGACATCCCAAGGATGCAGGACCTTGGCTACCCTTTCGTCTCTGCAGAGACCCTCCTATGCTGGAATGATCTTCAATGTGTATATTAAGCCTGTTTTAGGGAAGTGGTGCAAGATGCACAGAGGGCATAACACGAAGACACTGGCTCTTATTAAACCATTTTATGAGGAAGGAACTAGAAGATAAGCAAACCTGTGATGTTCATTGTCCAGTTACGCTTACGTGCCACTTCCAGAAAATATTTAATGAATCTTCAGGGCATTTGCCTGAATAGGGATTGAGTGAAGAATGACTTATCCAGAAACACACCACATGTTTTAAGTCAGACATGACAGGGTGCCTGGGACCATCCTATAGCATGCTGCCTTGCAGTAGGAATTAATCCATAAAATTCATTACACTTCTGCTGATGAAGCAGCAGTAACTTCTTCACAGTCTTTTTCACGCAAAAAGGCAAAGATTTGAAATATCCTTTTACACAATGCTTGAATAGCAAGCCTACTAAATTGCTTTTGGACTAATAACACACTTTTAGCCTATAACATTACCAATTTCTGCAATATGGTAAAGATTTCTCTGGGCTCAAGTAGGAATATGATAACAAGTTGTCTTTGCCCTGAACAAAGGTACTACTCGTGATGTTACAACCCATCTTATGGCAAAAAATACTTACAGCTGATCTATATGTACCTGATGCTATTGTACTCTGTATCTCCGTCGCAGATGATATTTCAGATATCACCTCTGAAACGCTACCATACATTAAGAAATAGCAAGCTGGTGAAAATTGTTGAGTTGGGGCAGGAGCACCTAATAACACTAAATAGAAATAAAATCATCACCAAACTTCCGAGCAAGCAAGTAAATAAATATAAAAATAAGGTTTGTAGGCACTCCACTGTAACCGATTTGCCCTTGTTTACTGTTTTAATAGTTCTCTCAGCTTCAGTAACATCCTGCTGTTGTTTCAAATTCACATGCAAATCTGTCAATATTTTTCTGACTCCATCAAAAACAGCTGCAAAATTCCACACTGACCTCAGCAAGGCCAGGACTTCATTCTCTTAGATCAGACATTGCAGCAATAGGAAAGGTGGGTTTCATATCTTTAGGGTTTTGCATTTGTTAATACACAATAATAAAACACACACAGTATCGATCCAAAGCCAACAAAGCTGTGACTTCAACTATAAATCAAATACGATATTGCTAATCATTGCTCCGCTTATTTTTCAGTTGTGCTCGACTGGAAAATACCCATTAGTGTTTACACAAATGCATATATACATATTTATGTATAAACACATATATATTTACCTTATTTAGAATAAAAGCTGCTAGAAAAAAAGTATTTTCTATATCTGGTCTCCTAGAAACTATATGCTTAAACTAATAATGAGCCAGCTGGAAACACTAACAGTCAGACAATAACTGAATGGACCAGTTCACAGTTTCTGCAAACAGTAAGCTGATTGATGTTAGTTATGATGGGTACTATAAAATATGTTTGGTCATATCAACACCTCAGGCATTTAGTCACACACACACCTCTGTCAATATTCAAAGTTTTGTGAAAACCATTTTAATTTGCCACGTTCCATCCAGTTTTGTAACTAACAGTTTGAAATACTGGTTTACTGTGAAATAATTAACACTAAACGGCAAAGCCTCTAAAACCGTACCGCCCGCTTAGCTCCTGCCAGCTGGGAGAGGGGCAGAAGGTGCGCACTGCTGTTAATTCGGAAGGGAACATGTGACACAACCTGACATGTCAAAGTGTGAAGAGGTTTTTGCCACTTAGGTAAAAACAAGTGTACTGACTGGTGAAACTGAAAAAACATTTAAGGAAGAGGACTTGGAGGTTATTTTACTTCTACATAATTAAAGGCATAAGGAAAACAGAGCTGTGGCCATTTTTAAATGCCTCTAAGAGCTTCGCCCTCCTTCTCCCTTCTTCCCTCGCTCTTCAGAGCTGTTGAGTAACAGACATTTCAGTGTGCATGGGGGAGGTAAACAAATGCATCGCTACTGTAGTTGCAGGGCAAGGAAACATTGATGTCACTGCTGCTATAATCACATTAGTAAGATGCGTTAACGGTAATGTCATGTTTGATCAACTAGCCAGGTCAAAAGCCCTTCGAAATACAATCTGAACAGAAGCACAAACCGAAATGGCAAGAGAATCGACTTCCGAACAGCTTCCTCCCAAATACAGAGAGCCCTGTTGCAAGGGTGAGCTTTCGCTCACTAACACTCAATGTCAAATCATCCTGAATCACACGATTACATTTCACACTTGGCTAGGTCCCCATTCCCCCCCTTTAAACCCAAATTTGATTTGTCTCTTATTCGCCGCCGAGTACACGCACTCGCACCCTGCGGCATCTGAATATGTCCCCGCCAGGGATAACGCACGCAGCTAGAGTTTGCTCTGATCCCTGGCAGCTTGTCTGTCAAGGACAGAAACACTTACAGCCCGAGTGTTCGGGACCACTTCTCTTTCAGTAGGTCTTTTTGACTGTGAACGCAAAGTGTTGCCGCCTCTCCGCTTTAGCGCACAGTATTCAATACAACCAAACGGTAAGAGCAGAAATAGCCAACGACAAATTCTTTCAGGTGG
The DNA here is from genome assembly GCA_035590175.1 of Aviceda leuphotes. Classification (NCBI taxonomy): domain Eukaryota; kingdom Metazoa; phylum Chordata; class Aves; order Accipitriformes; family Accipitridae; genus Aviceda; species Aviceda leuphotes. The sequence continues at coordinate 12,072,906 of JAVJGH010000054.1, forward strand.
GAAAACAGCCGGGCCGGGCAGGATAGGTCCCCTGTAGTGTCCCAGTGCGCTCGGCACACAGATGTTCTTCAGTTGTGTACTTTTTTATCGACGTTTTCTGACACTGCCGGGCTTGGGCACTCGTTCAACCCCTGAGCATTAACCCTTTTGCGGAGAGCAGCACATAGCAAACGCAGCGTCGGCGAGACCAGACAAGGACCGCTGCCACCCAGAACTTCCCCTGCACGTTTTTCTGTTATCTCCCCAATTCCTTCCACCAACCCGCTCCCGGGAAGGAGAAACTCATCCTGCTTCGCATCCCCTCCCCGAAGCCCGCCTGCCGGCGCCCGCCGGACACCCGACATCTTCGTGTTCCGTGACTTCCCCCATTTGCCCCCGCGGACTGACGAAGCGGTGGCTTTCCCCCCCATCCCCTGGGCTCACCTTTTCGCTCTGCCTGCCGGCGCAGCCACCGCCTGCATACCAATGTGGGGCCGCAAAGGCAGCGCGGCGGCCGCCCGCCGCCCCTCCCGCACCCGCTCCCGCTCCCTCTCCCGGACCCGGACCCGGGGGCTCCCGCGGGCGCGCTGCCTCTTGCGCGTTGTCACCTCGGTAAATTTAAAGCGGGGGGACGCGGGGGACTGGCACCGTTTACGTCCCCGGCTTCTCCCCTGGGGACACGCGGGCAGCAGGCGCTGAGGCACGCACAGCCACCGGGGTGGGGGGTGTGGGGGGGCCTGTGCCACATCAGTGTGCGAGTGTGAGCGTGTGTGTGTGTGTGTGTGTGTGTGTGCGTGCGCGGGGAGCGGAGCGGAGCGGAGCGGAGCGGAGCGGAGCGGGGCGGGAGGGAGGGCGGGCGGGAGGAGGCAGCCCCGCCGCACCCGCGCATCCCCCGCGCCGCCAAGAGCGGAGACTCACCGGGTCACCCTGGTCTCTGAAGGTCAAGCTCAGGTTGGTTTCTTGATTGCAGTTGTCCTCCGGGCTCTTTCGGCTCGGCTCTTCTCTCTCTTTTTTTTTTTCTTCTTTTTTTTCCTTCCCCTTCCCCTGCTCCGGCCGCGGTGGCGGCGGCTGCCGCCCGGCGGGGCTCCCGCTGCCGCTCCCGGCCCCGCGGGGTGAATCCCGGCTCCTAAGCCCTGGCCCCGCGGCGCCGCTCAGATCCCATGGTCGCAATCCACATCGCGGCAGATGTACCACAGAATCACGTAGAGGATCAGCAGGATGGCGAAGATGAACAAAGCCACCAGGATAGCCTTGGTCACCGGAGAGATGAGGGACTGCATGTCACCCGCGGGCCGCCGCCGAGGACACACGACTCGGGAACTACACGGGGGCAGCGAGCGCGGACGGATCCCGCGGCCCCGCCGCCGCCCCCGCTACCCATAGCTGTACTGATTTTAATTCAATCCTTATTTAC
>JAVJGH010000054.1:12078869-12096812 GCA_035590175.1 Aviceda leuphotes
CCTGGGCAGACGTGAGCATGTGGCATGAATAGCAATCAAACAAACAAAACAGATCTCCCTCTCAAAAGAGGGAGCCAGAAAACAAGCTCCGAGTTATCAGTGATGTTAATTAATGGACCTCCCTCTGATCAGCTATTTGGATGATCCAACGTCATGAGAAAACTCAAAATATGAGAGTTCATAATCCATCTGCGTTATTCAAAAGATGCAGCTTAATGTAAGGGGGTGTAAAACTTTACAGTTTGGAAAGATTCACAGCAAGGAGAGGTGTCGAGGAATGGTCATTTATGGGGAGAAAAAAAAAGCTTACTGGCCACAATAAAGAACAGATTAAATGAGTCCTTGGCACAACACAGCTTCGAAAAAAGATGTTCTTTATAGAATACTCGAGAGTAGAAATGCAGGAAGGAGACAGGAGTTACATATTGTCATGCTGCATCACGTCAGTAATACCCTCCTGGGGTTCTGGAGTTCCACTTACCAGGTTAGAGTGTTTGGGAAAAGAAATGCAAGAAAAAGCAACTAAAATGACTCAAGGCTGTAAGAATGGATCTTTATCAAATCAAAGCTTCAAATTGGGACACAAAATCAGGTAGCTCTGCTTTCCCAGACTCTCATGAAACTGCAGACACAAGCCCTCCTGCCTTTCCATGGGAGATGACAAAAGAGGATGGCCAATTCTGTTTGCCTTTGGACTGACTCAGAGACCCCCCAGGCATCTTGCAGGGCATCTGGCTTATGGTACAGGCAGTTACATTTGGGGCAGTGTTTGTGCTGTTCCCTCACACACTTACTGCCAGGGCTGCCCTTGTGCTGCTCCTGATCCAAACCCCACACCCCATCCCCGAAAAAGAGGGAAGACGGTTCATGTGGTGGTGCAGGAAATAGCGTGGCCTGGCCAGAGGGAGCGTTCGCTCTTTTTCCCAGACTGAATTTCATCCTGGACCTAGCTAAGGCTGTGGTTGATGCCAGCGGGATTTATTCTTGATGTCATTGTCAGCCAGAGCGGCTTGTGGTGTTACCAGCAGACCACGAGAGCAAGTTATATGGCCCTGTGGTTACGCAGTGGGTTTGAGAGTTGGGGAAGTTCAGTCCCACTCCTCCCTGTAGCACTGATGCACTATCCAAGTTTGGGTGATTTACTTAATTCTACTGTCCAGGAGGAGTAGAAAGTGGGTACGATTGCACTACTGTAGAGTTGTGAATGTAACTTTGCTAAATACTGCATGTTCTTGAATATCATCCCTTTTCAGATATCGGCCACCTGTTATTGGAGCTCAGAGAGGAGGAACATGTGGTTTGACAGATATGCTTCCCTGATGAGAAAAGTCAAGCTGTTTAGTGAATGAAGGTACTCCTCAAATTGCCACTTGCACAAACCCCAGCTGCACTTTTGTTCTTCAATTTTAGCCAGAGCAATTTGAAAACATGGAATAAACTCAGCAAGCAAGTTAAGGAAAAGGAGGGGCAAAGGAGGTATCTCTGACCTAAATGTCCGTCAGCGCTTTTGTTACTTGTCTTTTGGATCAGAGGATAGAGAAGAGCTTATGTTAGACACATGTCCATCCAAAGAGGTAGTTAATATGGCTCAGCTATGTTTCCATCAGATTTCAAAAGAGGATTATTTTCATGTCTTCTCCCTCCTACCTGGTACAATGGTAGAGAAGTCTATAAATAAAGATTTCTCTGTTTGACTCTTTTCAGATATGCTAACTATTCATCCTTTAGTGCAGGAAGAGAGAACTAAGACAATAAATTAGACCTCGTGCTCCCTTCCCTTCCCTTCCCTTCCCTTCCCTTCCCTTCCCTCAATACTTGGGTTATGGATTTTTTATTTGCACTGAAGTATAAACTGTTCCTTTATACCACACATTTGGAATGAAAAATCTCTACTGAGAACCAAAAGCAGAGGTGAGCTATTAGCAAAACATACAGGAATTGCCCAACATCACACGGAGGAGTTCACTGGAAGAGCTGGGGGGCAGCTTTCTGTTCTTGTGTGCACCTTTAGAGAGCCACTTCTGAGGTAAAGATTTGGATATTGGACATCAAAACAGAATCCATTCAACTTAAAATCGTTTTCTCTAGCCAGTGGCCACACAACAGGGCTTCAGGACTAATAGCTGCACTTGCCCGTACCACTAGATAAACAGTTTTGCTGTGATGGAGATTGGCTGCAACAATCAAACTGTCATTTAAAGAGCAGAAAGATGTCCTGAAAAAAAAATGATAGCTCATATGCAATGTGAAAGAGATCGATATGACCAACAGAAGGCTCTATTGAGGGTCTATTTAAAAGATGGAGAGATGTATTCTGCAGGGGGTGAACTAGTTTTGTCTTCCATCTATCTTTTGCTAAACAGTAAAGAAAGGTTAGACATGGTCACTGTTAAACACTATTACCCTTTAATTGCATTCATATTTTCTTCTATAGATTTCTTCATTTTGCAAGATTCGCATGTTTATGTTTGACTTGCTCCTCTGTTTCTGTGCAAGAAAAAGTCAAACTGGCCAGCTAGGAGAAATTAATCCCAAGCTCACTGAAGGAGCAGATAAGTACCTCTGATTTTGCTGGGTGCTGGCGATACAGCATACTTTCTGCTCTGTGTAGCAGAGTGGTGTTGGTGTTCCCTCATCAGGGGCCCTGTTGTTTTGAGCATTTTGCTAACAGATAGCAAAAGGCAGTCTGTGTTTGAAGCATAGTCCAAGGAAAGCTGAAACGTGTGTGCAACAAATAAGACACTGGGGAAAGTAGGTCAGGGCCGGTCATGACAGAACCACTTGTTTAAACAAATGTGCAGGATTACCAGGTTTTGAACAGATCAGTCCTGAGTGAAGCATGTAACTCGTCTGGGAAGCTTTGTTTTATCATGGCATCTCAGGGTCCTCAGAAAGCACCTATGTTTAATAGCGGATGCGCAGCCATTGTCAGGATGAGGTCTTAATGAAGCTTAATAGGAGGAGACTGTTACTAAATAGGAGACTGGATTTATTCAGAGCAAATAAAAGTTTGGTTTTAAGAAGTATAATTAATTCAGCTAATTTAATTTATTCCCACATAATTACTAGCAGAAATTTCTAACATCCTATAACCTGTTGTGAGACTGAGAGAAAATATTTTTTTCATGATATATAGAAGCCCTTCAGTTTCAAGTTTGACCCAAGTATAACACTCAGAATGCCTGATCTGTCTTTAAGGATTTTGTTTTTATTCCTCTTCATTGCTATAGGCTGCACTGTGCTGCAGTAGGGGTGTGTTTTCTGAAATAGATATTCAAAAAAGAAACCATATTGGGATACACAGTACAAGCACTGAGCACTTTTCCAAAAGGACAGACAAAGAAGTCAAGAGAAGTGTATTTATGTTGTCTTCAAAGCACCATGTCCACATCAGGTGAATGAAAGAAAAAGAGTGGTGCAGCAGGATCAGTAACAGATCGGGATTTTGGCTGTGTGAATGCTATTATTTTTCTTATCAAGATCACACTGTTTTCCTCCTGAGCCCTGAGCATCTGCACTGGCTGTCTTCTCAGGCTCTCCCCTTCCAAGAGGCAGCTCAGCTCTGGGCACGTGGGTCAGATACAAGTGAGGGGATGTAGCCAGAAGATTCGTGTGCCTGCAGCCTCCTGAGAAGCAGCATCCTGCCATTCCTCTCCAACGTTTTGTGAAACAAGCACGTTTTGCTGCACACCAGAGCTTGTCACCCACATTTTGACAAAGCTAGTCACAATAGCTTGACACTTTTAATTGAACTTTATGGAAATCTCGGTAGTTAAGATTGATTTTCTGTCTTTTAACCACACTGTACTTTAGCGAAATACTGCATCATGGATAAGAGAACATTCTCGCCCATTCAGATGCAGCAACAGTGGGAAGCTGGAGGAGAATTAGGAGGGCACATAGTGGATAGCTGAGAATTTTCTGCTATTTAAATTTCCAATGAAAACCACTCATCTCCTAAAAACGAGTTCTTGATGGAGAAATTTCACATTTGGAGAGAGCTTTTTGTTTTATGCTGGGAAAACTGGCATGATGCTTCTGTGATGCCTAGCTAGGTGAATCTTACCAGCCGTGTTCTCTAACGACAGGACTTTATCAGAAGCTCACCATGTGGCACTGAGTGCTTCAGCTCTCCACTGTCTTGACCCTTCTCCTGCTTCCTTCTCTCGGGTATCTAGGCAAACAGGGTAAGACTGTCATAACCTTCATTCTCTCTTGAAGCTTAAATCAGACCTATGCTCATCTCTTTGTGTAATGTCACCTTGACATTATACAATGTCAAGGTGACACACATCAGTGTCAATGGGCAAAGCTAGGATGCAAGAGAATCACGTTCAGTTTCCTACTCTGCCGCAGGATAGCACAAAAGCAGTCACTTAGCCTGAAGGTGTGAAATAGGGATAATAACAACTTCCTCCATTAGAGTTAAGGGTCTTAGGATAAGTACAGTAGAGGCTATGAGTAGCCATATATAACAGAGAATGGAGCATATCAATACCATAGATATAGATTGTCATCTGAAAGAGGAACAGATTCACAGGCAAGAACTTGAAAACTGTGTACACATGCTGTAGTCATTAAGGCCACCCTGAAAGCAGGTGGGGGGAAGTTAAAAATAAGATGTGCTCCTGAGGCTCTGGCTTTTTATGCCCTCTGCATCTGAAACAGGTTGTGGAAGCTACAGCTGCAGCCACCGGAACCAGTGCATGTTGCCCACTATGACCAGAACAATCCCAGTCCATGGTGTCAGTGTCAAGACGGAAAGGTCAGATTCTGACCTGTGACACCTTTCTTATATCAGCAGCAGGTCTGGGATGGTTCCTGTGGGAAAAATTAAAAGCTTAAAAGATCATGCTGATCACAAAACATTCCTCTGGGGAAATGTGCAGAGCAGAAGAATATGGAAGTGAGGGAGAAACCTTCAGTGTTGAGGAGAGACACTGTTCTTACATTGTAGCAGTCCATACTAGTAGGAGAAGTTTTCTTTTTACATTGGTGAAGCAAATCTAGAGTAGTGTGTCAAATTAAAGCCCATCAAATAATGAGGCCAACTGATTTCAATGCGGAAACGAAGTTGCCAGTTCTCATGTCTCACAGGCACTGCATATTCACTTTAGCACAAGGTGCTATATAGCATTTACTTTGGGCGCAGAAGAGTACAGGTTTTAAAATGTCTGAAAATGGAACAGACCTTCAGACCATTCAAGTGTCTGCAAAAGGTTTTGTTGCAAAACCTGAAACTAGACAGATGCACAAAATAAAAACTACCTTCCAGCATTGTACCTCAATGGTCATGAAGTTACCATATTTTTGTACCAAGGATAAACCTAGGAGATAGGATAAACTTTACTGAAATGGTCAATTACAAAAGTGTCATGTTTGCCTTTATTAAAGATAAAACTAGCAGGGTTTAATCACAGTTGAACTGATTAAATTAAATCAATCATTTTCTTAAATAAGGTGTACAGTCTAACAGGAAGCAGTTCAGACTGTTGCCTTCCATATATATCTGGACAATCTCTACTAATTTCTGTTAAATCTGATAATTGTTTATATAACATTGTTTTCCTCTTTCCTCTTTTGCCAACCATAGCCATTTATTTGGCAAAAATATTAACATTGCTGAGTTACTGTGCATAATGAACAATTGGTGTAACAGCCAAATAGCCTTGAAAATATGTACCCATCATTCTGTCCTTTGCTTGTACAGTACTTTACTCAGGTTATCTTCATCCTTCCCCTTGTGTAGGAATTGGGAGAGCTACCCCAAAACTTCGTAAGAATGTATATGTTAAGTACGAAATCAAAACAAGACTAGAAGCTAGAACTGGAAAGCGACAGAAAATCAGGTAACAAACATTTTGCCATTTCCGCTTGTATTATGTCTTTGTGTCTGCATGGCCAATTTTTCAGCTGAATCCTGGCACCATTAATGTCAGTGGACTGTTATCATTAATGGAAGCGAGGTCAAGCACTTGCTGGAATTTTATGATTTTTACGTATTGCTCTTAAATGCTTTATCTGCTCTGCTTCTCTATTTCCATAACTATTTCTCTGTCCATCTGGTTATTTGTGTTGACCCCAGTGATGTGGCATTCAGCTGCCTCCAAAGTTTGCAGCTTGATCTCGATAATGTGTTAAGCTAATGAAAACCTAGTTGTACAGGTGAGTAATAGTAGTTCCAAAAGCTTGTAATAAGCTTTCTAGTTGGATACAAATGAATTCTATCAAGAGGGGAGAGCTCTCGGCAGGGAAAAATACCTGCATAGTACAGTACTAATAATTCCTAAGGGTGCCTGCTGGGTTGTTTTCTTCACTCATTTCTTCTTGTCTGAGAGCTCCACCTAATGGGACCAAAAGGAAGGTATCCACCTTTCAGATTTTCCATTAAAGTCCCTCTTTTCATTCCTATGCTGGGGTTTGTGTGTCTTCAGGAGGGAGGGTGTGGGAGGAGGATCCTTTGACTTTCAGAGTAAAGGGCAATTAGTGAACAGGAATTTTGCATTACGTTGTTTTATGAACATGCCGTGATTTCTATAAAGGCAAATTTAATATAGATAAATTAAACATCTCCCAGTTTTTGCACTCAGTTTGCTTAGCTGCAAGATCTATTATCTTGGACAGACAGGGCTTCTTACCTGTGCATACCACTACTGCATATCACTGCAGCACTTTTCACCGGTACAAAATACAGCTTGCAAGATCAGGGTCCAAATCTGCAGAGAGAATAAATTAGACTGTAGGACTACTCTTACTCACACAGACTAATAGGAGAATGGTATTATTGCTGCTCTGAGGACATTGGTGACAAAGCATTCCCAAAGATGAAATTTCCACAGTCAGTATTGCCACCTGCAAACATTCAGAAATAATGAATAAGTGTCCCTTCCCCCCTGCCCCACCAAAGTGATGTGTAATCATAAAAATCAGGAGCCTGCCTTTTATATTAAATTGATTCCAGATTTTTGATCTTTTATTTTTGCGAAAATAATGTTTTCAAGCTTTCGTTTGCAACAAGGAGGGGTAGAAATTTCCCCTTTTTGCAGTGAAAGCTGAGATCCTCACAGTAACCAAGATCCTTTAGTATCCAAGACCTGAGGAACGTGATGTAGAACACCATTAGACTTGCAACCTATAACAAACAAGGCAATTGTGTGTAATACTTTTAATATCATACTCACATTACTGATGCAATATTATTTTGCCTCAGCACAGAGAGTTAAATCAAAGAAGATGTAGCAGGGCCAGCAAGAAAAGCAAAGCAACATGAATCCTTGAAAATGCAACGAGGATGATGTTTTGGGGGGAATATACCCTTTCTGATACCTGGCAGACTAAGAACAGTTTACTCTTCAAAGTCTAAATATAAGCCAAAGGAGGATGTAGGCTAGAAAGAGGGCTGCAGGCACTGACGAGTATCTAAGGAAATAGGGAAAAAACGCTATCCGCAGGCAGGCAGTTTCTCCCGGTGTAGAGAGAGAGCAGCTGAGTCAGATGCTCTGTATTCAAGGTTGAAATGAATGGCTGGAGGTCAGGTAAAGGAAATATATTTACACATTTCTGTTGTTTTAAATACCATATAGGTATTCCAGGACTCATACAGTAGTAGTATTACTGTATTGATATTTTTACAAATACTGTATTAGAAGCCCTGGTAGACTGCCTCAATTCAACAAGAAAACAAGCATTCTAATAAAATCCCTGCAGGAAAAAAAAAAAAATCCCAGGGAAAATTCCAACTTCCGAATGAAATGACTCAATTCTGGGGATGTATGAGAGGGAACAGAAGGCAGAAAATGGTAGGCTTACATACTTGTCCTAAATAACATATCTTGCTGTCACTGCTGGAATCAGAATAACTGGTTGGAGAGACCATTGGGGTGATCCAGTAGAGTGTTTCTTACATCCCTGTTAAATCTTGTGGTTTGTACCTGTGGATAAGTGGATAAGTAAGGCTTTGATGTGAAGGTGTTCCGTATGTCTCTGTAAATTTGTACTGTTCTGGGAAACTCAGAAATGACACACATGGCCATGCTTGCACTTTTAATGTGGTGAAGAAAAAACTTGAGGGTGGGAGTCTCCCAGAACACCACTGCTTGCAATTGCTTCTTCCCTCAGGCTGGGGCTGGGAACAGCTACTTGGCTCAGCCTTCCCAGACTGAAAAGCTGGGAGGAAGCAAAAGGCTACAAGGACTATGAGCTTTCTGCTTGGCAAGGAGGTGTAGCTTATCCCTAGGAATGAGTAAGCAGACACCTACCTCCAGCAACAGACAAATTCTGAACAGTCTTGCACCTCCTGTGCAGCAGAACCAAACAAGCTAAAAGGGGATTTGCCTTCAGTTTATCTGATACGAGTCCTGGTGACTCTGATCCCACAAATACTGCTCTTGTTCCAGGTCTGTAACTTCTATCACCCAGGTATCATAGTATTCAGCCAATAAGCATTACTGAGACAGTGGCCTGAGTGATATATATCACAAACACAAATATAAAGCTGGTTATAAATGTTACATCTTAAATGAGTTCTGTATTTAAAAAGTTTAAACAAGTAAACATTTTTGAATAAAGATAAATCTTCAGTCTTGTAACTTAAGTATAGCACATTGCTATCTGAAAGGGGTGGTTACTGGCCTAAACAGATTGACAGTGTTTCCTGAGGAAATTGATGGTTAAACTGCGAAGTAATTACATCAAGTCTATGTAACATCTCATGTTCCAGTTGTAGTACATCCTGATTTATCAAGTGGACACTTGAGAGATACTACAAATGCTAGTATTTCATTCAACAGTATTTACTAGATTAAATTAAAACTGAAACACACTATAGGAAATAAAATGTTTTTTAAAAATAAAACTTTGATTGGATTAATTCAGCTACAACACATCTTGGACTATGCTTTTCTCATTTCTGGATTACTTTATTTCTTATATAAAGCAACGATGACTGTGCCTCACCTCATTAACTTTAGATTTCTGTAGTATTGTGACCACGTCTGACACACATCTGAAGTCCCTTTGCAATTAATGGAGGGAAATAGGTACTCTCTGGCATACATTTCATTTCAGAGAGCAACTTTAGCATGTGATGAGTCACTTGGTAGAAGTTATCTGTTTCAGTAAATGACAAATGGAGTCTAGACAGCTCGTTGAGATGTATTCGTCCACCCTTGGTCTGATGAAGCACGCTCCTGATGCCTACACTAGACTGTCAGGTACACTTGGAAGAACACCATGACTGTTTCAGGTGGCTGACTTCCAGTTGGGTATAACTGAAAAGCCAAGGGGTAGAGCAGTCTCTGCTTGGGGGGAAAAAAGCCACGAGAAGTCTGGAGAGAAAGGATGGTGAGTAAAATTTGCTGAGATTTACTTCTCAGTTGTCCTACCTCCCAACCTCGTGAATCCTACAGTCAGTGGCACCTGGTCCGTGAAGGACTGTGGTCAGGCTGATCCCTTTGCCCTGGCCCATGAGATCCCCAAGACCCAGCAGAGCTCTCGTCCTAATTCCCCTGTGGGGTTTCCCCTCAAGTGGAAGGTGGAGAGAAGTTTTTGTGGGAAAGGCAGTGTGGTTGACTGCAGTAAGCTCCTGATTCAGTGCTCCAGCTGGAGTCCCATAGGGCATACGTTAGAAGTGGCAGATGATGCAGAACTCATTTTGTGTGATTCCTGTCATAGCTCATACTTCAACATAGCCAATTTGTGCTGTGTTGTACTCCTTGCTTTCCATGCATTTTGCTGCTTTCCTCCTCTTCTCTGCCCCAACTCCTCCTTCCCTTAGTGTTTGGATTTTTCCACCATACTGTATCGCTGCCTGGTCTATGCATCATTTATGTGGTAGTGGAGTCTTTCGGGGTTGTGCTGCAAGAGAGAGCAAGCAACTGAAAAATGGGAATCGGCAGCAATTCAAAGGCACAGTTTTCCATGGATCTCAAAGAAAACATGGGTTTAGGTGCACTGATCGTTTTACCTGCTTTTGTTCTACCAAGGATCTAAAACCAGTAAACGCTATAATCGTTACTTAAGAAAGAGGAAATTAATACAAGTGTGAAGTCAACTGAGTTCTAAAGATTAGACTCGTTCTTTCTTCTTCGCATAAATTGTTCATCCACTGTCGATTGACATGAAAGCTCGTTTAGCTGTAGTGTTGCCCCTAAAGCTTCACCTATGCTAGTAAATTCAATATGCAGAGGATTATTCCCTGGCAGAGGCCAGCTGGCACCAAATGCCTGTGCCCACTGAGCCTGCAGACACTGACAGCACAGTGGTTACATGCACCCAGCGTATTTGGACCAAACTGTGGCCAGTGCTGACCCCTGAACCATGCCTGAAAATTCTGTGGGCACCTGGTCAGGCTAAAACTCTGCCCTGAAACATTTTAAAAATTTACGAACCTAAGCAATGCCTTGAAACATTCCCGAGGTGGGTTTGATGTGAACAGCCCAGACATGGCCTCAATGTCCAGCCCAGTGTGACTGTCACCTGAGTGCCCTACTGCAGGGTCAGGCAGTAAAGGGCAGTATGCAATCAAGGAGAAAATAAAACTGCGTAGAAACTATGCTGAATCCTGAAAGCAATTGTAATTCTTGGTATTTGGGTCATGAATTAGCATGAATTCAAAATTTATGAAGGTTGAACCTTTATAAACAAATGACACTTAAAACTGAAGAAAAAATTGTGAACATATCTTTTGTATTGATCAATTTTATAAAATCACACAATCTTATAATAAAATTTGTAAGCATTTGGGAATGTCTGCAACGAACTATGGACAACTGGTAAATTGTTCTGCGAATTATTTATGGAAAAGGAGGATATTTGGAATTGTGTTTCTGCTCAGATGAATACTATATATTTTTTGCATAAACTTAGAATGGCAAGAATTTTGTGATTAAACTGATTAAAAGTAACATTACTGCAACACATTTCTGTTAATTAATTTCTTATTTTTTCTAAGCCAATAGCTTTGTAGGCTGATCTTTTTAATTATTTGGGGAGTATCAATTATACTGAAGACAAAAATTGTCTGCTGTGAGAATTATTTCCCTGGCTAAAGTCCAAAGACAACACTGTAAATTTGAAATATGCAGAAGACTTGGTGAGATCTGTGCAGCACCCTTCTTTCATTGCACATTGTGAACATCTCTAGGGTGATCTCTAAGGGCTTTTGTATGTGATTGCAGCGGGAAGATGGTCTCACTATCTCATGAGGACTGAAGAGGTGTTTTCAGAGCTATATGCTGTCTCTAACTGCCAAATCGGACTTATAATGTATTTCAGAAGGTCACCTATGAGCTTTACTTAGCATGTGTGAAAGAGTTCAAAGTAAGAAAACGCAAACAAATCACAGTCAAAAATTAAATCATTCTGGATAAAAGTGAGGATTCTCCTGCTTCCTGCCAAATTAAAAGTTGGATAGAATATTGCTGCCTGGTCAAACGAAACATCTTTCATTTAGAACAAAAGGTTTCATTAGTTTCTGGGACATTTCTGGGGAAGACAAAGGGAGTTTTATTAAAAATACAAGTAGAATTCAAAATCAGCAACTTAAGGTGCTATATTCCATGCATATTGACATTAACTGGAACACTGAAGTCATTGAATTAATCAGGTGATTTGTCCTTGTGGGGATTATTAAAATGTATAAGGTCTAACATTCTGCCCATGCCGCAGTGCAGGTTACTCTGAAGTTTCTTAAATTTCAGGCCCGCTCCCACGTATTTCTTTAGTAGAAGCAAACCTGTTCTTTGATGCAAACCTCCATGATTCCTGACCTCAGTGGTTCTTCTCCTGGTCATGCAGCACATCATGAAACACCACAGATCATCTCACTTTAATACCATTACTTTCAGAAGCATGTCTCCCGTTGACTACTGATAGCAAGATGAGGCTTTGCTACAGAATACAAAATTCTTTCTTGAAAGCAAGATCTGCGCTGACTTCAGTGGAAAATTTTCCTGCTAATGGAGCATAGGATTGACCCCAATAAGATGATTGCAAGAATGTGTTTTTCACCTTGATGAAAATAGAAATGATGGAATAGCTTTCCTCAGCTCCTCTTTTGTAAATGATTTCCTATACTGCAATGATATTTACTTCAGGAGCATAATTTAGTAAGCCAGAAACTGTAAAATGTAAATATTAGAGCCTAACAGTCTGATTTACTTTGAATGTATGACAGCAATTGCCTAAGCTCTTCCAACCTCCTAGATGCATGAGGAGTGCTCTTGATTAGACTTAGTCTTTAAAATGAAAGAAACAAGTCAGTCTAGTTTTGTAGGGATGTAATTTTAATAGCTAGATTATTATTAGCTATTATTCATACTGTCATTTGTCTTATTCTTAGCTTGGGGAGAAGATCTTAGGTTCATACTCTGTAGTTGCGTTTGATAGTTACTTGCTAATGTTACTGTTATAATTATTAATAGATCAGTAACAGATGCTGCACTGTGCAGTAGTTGTATGGTGTTCTTAGAAGAGGCTTCTGAATAGAGAGACATGATGCAAATATTTCTTGTTCCTGCCTGAACGTTAAAGAGAACAGCAGAATTGGGGGTAAAAAAAAGACTGAGAACAGATAGACCCTGGACGGTATACACTCCTCTACTATAGAAGCCTGCAAGGTGAGAATTTCTTAGGGAAACTAGTGGGATTTCACTAGTGGCTTTAATCGGTTTAGAGAAAAGCCAACAGCAGAGACTGCTGGAAGACACAGGCAGGGGAGCCCAGGCAGTCTGCTGCCACGTCTCTCCCCCAGCAGGGCACTCACCCAGTTGACTCCCGAGTCGCATTCTCCAAACCCATCAGGCGCAGCTCTCAGCGGTGGTCTCCTTCCTGCTCCGCGGCTCGATGCACCTGCTGGAGGTGGATCTTCTGACCGCCGATCAGTCGTACACAGCGTCTCAAGTCATGGTTTCAAGGGAGCGCTCCAGAGCCCAGCTCTCCGCTTCGGGCCCTGCCCCGGGCGGCGCATTGCCCAGCACGAGCAGAGCTCCTTTCCCTCGCGGGGGACACGATGCAGCGAGAGCAGCTCCTGCAGCAGCGACTCCCTACTCAGAGGAGAGGAGAGGAGAGTCCCTCAGGCTGCAGCAGCTTCCCTGCACGGAGCAGCTGCTCCATATGTTGGGAGCAATTCTGTTCTGCAGAAGACTTTGTTCTTAACCAAACTATTTTTGCAATCTAGGCACTAGGTGGAAACAGAAGATGGCTGTGGCTTTGATGCAATAGATGGTAACCGTCAACAGAGAGGACAGTTCGTGTTTCTGGGACTGTATTTCAGGGTCACAGATTTTCAGCTTCAGCCCAGCTGGGCCTTCTAGTTTTAATGCAAAAGCACTTAGCTTCAATTAGGCCAAACTATAGGAAATCATTAAGAGCTCAAAGATTTCTAAATGAGATCTAGCTGAAGGGTGAAATGCATATTTTCACATAGTGGGCACAGCAGCTGCCAGGGGAGGTCTGGCGGGGCTATTCCAGCTCCCTGCTAGTAACTCCCTTCTGACAGGAGGAAAAAACTTTAGCTGGCTTGAGGCATTATGTAAGATGAAAAATAGGGTTAGAATGAAATTACAATTACTAAGTGCTAATTGAAGCACAGGCGCAGTGACTGCCAGAGCTAATTAGAAAGGGACAGGATGCTTGCGTACCAGTCTCTCACTCTCGATGGCATTTGCCCCAGTTCAGGTTCTTCGCATCACTTGGTTTCCACTCAGAGCAGCTACTGTCAGGTGGAGAGGCATTTGCTAATACAATTTCCCATTTCCCATCTTGGCATTTTGACTTAAAATACTTAAGGGAGAGGAGGGCTTACCAACGTGCAGTATTCTTCCATGATAGATTATTCAGATTAAAACACTGCTTTATTGCAATTTAGTGCCAGGTGAATGAGAAATGTCCTGCAATTGCACATAGCCGCATCAGAGCTTGAATGCGTCTAAGACAAAAGAAGGACAAAGCAGGCAGCAATTAAAGAATATTAACAATTAAATAATTATTTCATCTGTATCCAGTATGGAAAATTAAGCTCCCCTTCTTTTTTATATACTTTTACTAGATATTAATTGTGTTCTACATAGTGGAATATACTTTGAACAACAAAATAAAAAGCACTGCAAAACTCATTGTTACCTTTCTAAAGCTCTTTATGCTTTTATTTGTCTTATAATGTAGATATTGTAAAATATAATCATATGCTATTGTGGATGATTTATTCATATTTGTACAGTTCTTTAAAAAGGTAGGAAATGGCTGTGTTATCATTGCAATTTTTGGCTATTTTTACTATTCTACATTTGTCAGTTTAGCACGGAGTAGAGCAGACAAACCCACTTGCTAAGTAACAACATCCCTCTCTACTAAAACCAGGAAATGGAAGGAAAGCTTGCATTAGAGGGCCAGCTACTGAGGAAAAAATAAATCACAGCACAACTTCACCCATTATTATTTAGTTTGAAATAAAACTAAAATCCTTTACCATTTCTGGGCTTCAGTAATATGTATACTTACATAAGTATTATGTATACCGAGGTATGCACAAAACTGAAGGGTGCCACTGCCTGAGAATGAGAGCTATAAAAATCAATGCATAATGACACTGACTTGGAAGGAGGTAAAAGTGAGAGGAATTTCACCCACTGGCATCATTAACTCTTTGAGTTTTCCAGTTCAGCAATGTGAAAAGTGTTAGAACAGGAACATACTAAATGCTTGTTAACCATTTACACTATTTCTACCAACTCATTTTCTTCCAGGTATCACAGGTCTATGTAATTTTTTTTAGTGTGTTACCCATAATTATAATTTATTTTCATCCCCCCCTTTTATAAATCATGTTTACAAAAATAAGGAACTGACTGTTATCATCTTGTTGAAATTATGTGATTTAGAGAGCTTGTAAAAGGGGTGCAAGGTATACATGAGAGGGATGACTGAATGACAGGATGACATTGATACATTTGGCAATGCAGTTTTTATTTCCATTGGTACTTGTAAACATCAAACATTTATAAATTATTAAATCAATATTGTAAAGGAAAAATGCTGTGCAGCTCAAGGAAAAATGAGAACAGCTTCTTCTATCAGAGGCTGATTTAACATAGCACCGGTCTATTGCAGCTCTCCCCAGGAAAAGAACTGAATATAATGATGTAATGATACCACAGACATGAGCAGAATAAATTTTCTAGATATGTATCTTTAATAGCACCTAGGAGCCCAAGCTATAGACCAAATTATGAGTAGATTAGGAGCTATGTAGAGTTTGAAGACTGTTCCTTATACAAAAAATTATGAAATATATATGCTAGAGGGGATAGTGCAAGGCTATTAGACTTGAATAGGCCTTTATATGGAAAGCCTTGTAAGACAAGCATTTGTAAGATACAGGTTTTTGACTATATTAGGCCAAAAAGAGGTGACAAAGGAACAGGCAAGAGAGGGATGGTGGAAGGAACAAATGCTGCTTCTTGCAGAGGAGAGGGACCTTGCCTGTGTGTGGCTTCATGCCTGACCACTGGGGAGAGTTGGCTCTAAGGGCACAGCCTCTTCTGAGTGTTTCTTCAAAGGATTTTAGGAGTCTCTCTAAAAGAATGAAAGGAAATGAATTTTTTCTTTAGCAAGTTTCTCTTCGGAAATTAAATAATGGTAGAAATTCAAGCATCATCAGATTATCTCAGCATAATTAGCTGCCTTGAGACCTTCAGAATTTATTTGGTTGCCTATCATAATTTCCAGAAAGACAGGAGAAACACCAGGCTTACTTAAGTCAACTGAAGTGATGCCAAGTAAAGGCAATGTTAGGCAGAAGCACAATTATGAACTGGATCATATTACTCTAAATATACACTGATTAAAAATTTGTAAGGTTAGAACAGGGGATCAAAACAGGCCAACAAAATAAAACAAAAGTACAGGTAAATACAGTTGCTAATGTCCTCATGTTTGTAAGAATTATAAATTTCCTTCTTGTCCTATCAGAGAAACAAACAAGGAAAACTAGTTGTCTTAATCATTTAATCACCACGTTTATGAGCTAGGTTTTAAAACTCAGAGTTTTTCTCACAAGCTGGACAATAACTTGAATTATTGGACGGCACAGGAGGATTTGGCTGTAAACTCCAGGTAGTTTGTGGAGGTGAGGGAATGACGATTTTCTGAACCTAGTTCCTTTGTATCCTGTAGTAATCTCTTGCCAATCTGTTTTGGTATAATTTTAATGCTACTCTATGTACTCCAAACAGTGGGCTCAGTATCTGTAGCAAGACCTTGGAGTATCATACTGGCGAGGCATTTTCTGGTTTGATTTTTAATGAGAGAAGCTTTCAACCTTTGAAGAGGTTTTAATGAGTTACCCCTAGATGGCACTCTGTAAGGATAGAGCTAAAACCACCACAGTAAATCTTCCTCCAACTCGGCTGTATGCGTTTTGCTAACCAATTAGTCCAAACGTGTTGTAAAATTAGGATGAAATTACCATTTCCTTCTTCGGCAGCAATAAGAGATAAAGACAAGGGGAAAAAATAGTTTTCCCAGTGCTTTGCACACCAAATTGGGTTGGAAAGTTCTGCTTCCAAGGTCAGTTGGGAATAATCTTTGCTCCTCATCACATGATCACTGATCACTCCTTTTTTTAATCTTTGTTTATTTACAGATGATCCCTTCTGAATAATATCTTGGCACTGGCATAACCACAACATGTATTGCTGAGCTATGTTTTTCCTGCTGCAATCCCAACAGCTGAAGGGAAAGCAACTCACTAACAAAAGTTTCCTGCCACTATTGTATGTCTTCTTTTCTTTGGAAAGATAGTATTAATAGAGAGGGATGCTTGACTTCTTGGTTTTGACACTTCACCAGCCGCAGGAGGTTTTTTTCCCAGTGGCGAAGGTGTTACATTTCTGTGAATCCCCTCTCCTTCATTTTTCTGTCATCCTCTGAATGCCTAGTTCTCAAGCAGCACCAACGTATTTCCAGCCTAGAGGATTAAAAGAGGATGAGTATTTTTCTGTTCAACCTGAATTTTGAGCATACCCTCGAGGACTATGTGTGGGACTGCAAGTGCATCCTCATGCACGGTTGGCTGTATCTCCTGGTGCCCAAGGACTTACCGCGAGTTGCCAGACAGGCGGGCTGCAGGGGTGCGGTGGTGGCACAGCACACTCACTACTGCCTCCAAACCCCTCGTTCAGAAAAGTGTCGTCTGCAAGATCCATTCATAGCTCATAAAATGCAGCTCGCTCATGATTAAAAGCATGTAGCCAGACGTGGCGTGTAAACAGCAAGATCTCCAGAAATCTAGACTTTCTAGGCTCATTTTCATTTGCAGGTTCTGTAAAAACAAAATTGAACGGTTATGTCCAATAGCTATTCTATCTTTTATGCAATATAGGATACAGCAGTTGAGAAGAAAAGGAAGGAAACAAAGCCTACCTTTTCTAGGAAAAATCTAAACAAATCCTTATTTGCAAATAACTTTACCTGATGGTATTCTGGGGGCTAGAAAGGAACACAACAGAACAGAAAGCAACAACTGTGACAATCGTTTGCCATCATCTTGCAAAAAAGGTGTTAGAAGGAGAATCCCATTATGAAAAGGTGAAAGGTGGACGTAAGATTGATTTTTTTGGAGTTCAGTTCACTGCCAACACAGCATGGGAGTTTCAGCAAAAACAAAAAATAAACCCCCTGTCTCAAGGCCTGGGCAGGATCTCTGGGACACCAGAGAGCTGACCCTTGTGTCTGTGACCGGGTTCATGATGACAAGGTGCCTCACTCCTGGCCCTCTGACCAGAAGTCCACATTGCCCAGAGGACTGCAAGCTATTGTGGGCTATTCTGGGATGGATTTTTCATAGTTGTTTGCATCCGGCAACGACAAGTCTTTCTAGTTTCCTAAGGAATTGCTAAGTATCTTTTAAATGCTTTTCCAGTAGCACCTCCTGACACTGGGAAC
>JAVJGH010000054.1:12116486-12126516 GCA_035590175.1 Aviceda leuphotes
ATCTTTTGCATCACTAAACAATCACTATCGTTGCTCAAAATGTGGAAAGTCCTCTTTTGAATGATTACACAAACAAAAAATAATTTTGTGCATTCTGTACTCCAGTATAAAGGCAGTGGCACTCTGTAGGACTTGGCTACTTTAATGATAGAAGGATAGCTCATTCCCCGTAGTCACACTGCCTCACAGAATATGCACAGAGAAGGGCTAAGTGCACCTTTCTCTACTTTTCTGCTGAAGGTCATCTAAGCCATAGGCCACAGCTGTCCCTAGTGTCCCATTACACGGTAGTCTCCTATAGGAACTGATGCTAGCAGGATGCAGCTGGAGGGAGGGGACTGCGGTGGCAAATGTACATTTGTCACTCAAAGCACATAAGTGTACACAAAGTTCGTTCTTGCTAATGAGCAGGAAGAAAGACATTATAGATTTCTGTAGTATGTTGTACATTTAAAAAGATCCCCCTGGCATATATATCAGCAGATGTCAACTAGAACTGGGGACCATCTATAGTAAAATATATGATTATGGTAGAAATGCCCTGGACAGATCAATAAACTTCACCTCTCTTCTGAGCTATGATATGATCAACACGGTATGTTCCACTTTCTTAGCTGGTTTTAAAACATTGAAGCCTGTCACTACACTCAACACAGAGCAGACTGAAGCAAAACAAATTGTCATCAGGATTTGGCCCGGTTTTGCACAAGAAATGAGATACAGCATAGTCAGTAGCAATGCAAGACGTCATCAATACACACATTTGTGCTTTTGATCGCTCGTCTACATCTGATATCACTATGTAGTTTTAGCTTCCTTTAAATCTTGGCAAGCATAAAGCTTCAGATTTTACATTACAAGGGTCTGGGGGAATGGTCTCCACACAAGTCTTACCTCAAGGTGCTCTCCTCTCTGACTCCACAGTACTAGATGTGGCTGGGGGTGCTTGAAACTAAGGCCATGGTGAATTCCTTTCCTGGCTCCTGCCTAGAGCTCTCAGCAAACAGCAAGGGCAAGCTTAAATGACTTTTCCAGTTATGCAGATACAGAAGGAGACAAGGCAACAAAATGGAACAGTATATGGGGAAAAGAAGGTGAAGCAATGATAGGAAAGGCAAGCAGTAATAGCTCTGAGAGTTTGAACCTGGTAATAACAAGCCCCATATGTGAAAATCTGTCCCTATCAGGACCAGTGAGACCTCACTCCAATTCCCCACTCCACCCCCACCAAAAAAAGGCAGGAGGATTTGCTCTCATTTGTTTAACCTTTCTGAAAGCACTCTGGGCACTTAGGAAAAGAGCAGTGTATAAATGAGTCAGAAAAATGGATGTGGGAATGACAAATGCATGAGCTATTTTTCTGAAGTGACACTTGCTTTCCACATTTCTTAAATTCTATGGAGAAGTTATTCACAGCTAGTGTTCCCAAGGCAGGTAAAGTTATGCTAGCTTGTTTTATGAACTCAGATTTTATGTGCTCAAATGGAAAATGCTGTATTGTTTGACTTAATGACTTTCCCTAAACTACACAGACAGGAAAAGGGGGTGTTCCAGCTGTGTGGTTTGTCTTTCACATACATATAATTCGATTTTATACTTTTTTTTTTTAATTTTGCAATGCAGTAAAAAAATAGACAATCAAGAACATTGTAAGTTTACTTTAATAAGCTGCAATTCTCTATTTTTTCCTTTAGATAATGAGAGAAAAATATTAGAAGAATGCAATGTTATGAATGTTCTTCCTCAGAATTACAGTGTAGATCTGCCCCTGCCAGATCCCAGCATTAGCAACAAAATCACATATAAATAAGTAAATTTTTATTCATAAGTTGTCCTTTAAGGAAATAATAAAAAAGAACTTGAGTTATTTAGGCTTACTAAGTGCCCTTCTGTTACACGTGCCTTTTTTCTGCAAAGGCAGAAAGGCAGAAGTGGAAAGGAAGCAAATAATTAACAAAGAATTGGAGGAAAAACTATTTCCCTCTGTAGTATGGAAAAAAACCCTACAATGTTACTCCTGCCCTTCAACTGACTTTAAATCACCAGTTACAAAAAAAGAAAGTCCAAGTATGAATCAACTGATTAATTTGTGAAATAGATTATCACTCACTGTAAATTGAACCATGGAATAATTTAAACTGCTTTTGGTTTCTTCTCAGCTGGACCACAACATCAATATCAGCAACTCCTCAACTTTTTGCTTTTTTCCACCCAGAGAAATATCTAGGCTTGCCACCATTACACCCTTCTCTCTGCCACCGCTGTACAGACAGCTGCAAGGGAAAGGACACTAACAGTCATCTTTTGGGAACCAAACTCAGGAAACCAGCTTTGTTCACCAACAAAGTGCATGAGGACAGCCACGCATTTCTATGTCATGATCCAAAAAAAGCTCTATGGGCTGAGGAGGGAGCCTCGTGAGCTGGGTAATTGGCATTGAGCACAAAAACACAGACTCTCATCTGCTCCTAAACAGATGACAAGATAAACCGCAAGAAAGATCCTAAAGCAGGAAATCCACTCTAATGCTGGAAATGATTCTTCAAAGAAGAATTTTAAAAGTTTTCAAAGGGAAATAAGAACAATGGTTTCCTACCTGCCTTTTTAAGCACCCACCTATTAGGGGGGAGTTTGCCTCTTTGGAATTGTTTGTGCCTAAGACCATGCATGACTAGCAATGCATTTAGTTCTCCTGCATGTGAAAGGAGATTGATTCTGGGTATTCCCCTATTTAAAGCATTGCAAGTTTTCCACTGCTGTGATTTTGCATTCATTAATACAGGTCTGTCTTTCTGAGAACGGACAGTATCTACCTGTCCTGGTGCACAGGCACCAAATTGATTGTCTTTCCATACACACACATGACTTAGTGACTTGAGCTTCTTTGGGTCACTGAGTCCATAGCCAGGCAATGCAAAGACAGAGGCCACTCTTTCAAACTACGCCTGGGCCTGAAGTGTGAATTTAAAAGCTTTAAATAGAATAGAATCACAGAATGGTTTGGATTGGAAGGGACCTTAAAGATCATCGAGTTCCAACCCCCTGCCATGGGCAGGGACACCTTCCACTTGACCAGGTTCCACTAGACTACCCCTCATCCTATCACTACACTCCCTGATAAAGAGCCCCTCCCCATCTTTCCTGTAGACCCTCTTTAATGCTAAGTGCAACAACGGTACACTTCGTAACTGATTCTTTTATTCTGCAACACACGACTAAAATAGCTTATGCCTGTCGTGGACTGTAGACGCCTGAAGTTGCCAACAGAATTTTCCATAGCATCTTAATGAAGGCCTCTTACATGGAGATCTAAGCGAGACATACAGAGATGTTTTTGTTTTATCAGTGCAGCTCAGTAGATTTTTCCCTGATGTGATGCATATAGCGTGCATACACAAAAATCATTATGAACAAAATGCCCTCACAAATGGCTGCTAAATTCTTCCCATGTTTGTCAGATCTGCTGGCCTCTTTCAAGAATGCAGCTACACCCTCACCGTGTTTATGAAACTGAGCAGTCACTTAACCTGTTCTAGGTAACAGAGGTGGAAGTATAGAAGACAACAAACCATGGAAGAATAATTAGCTCTCATTAAACCTTAGCTTTCTTCCCTGCTCTAAATCAGTTGTTTCTAACCCGACCCCTCAGCACAGCACATAACCTGGGGCTATCTCATTGCATGACCACTGAAATTCCTAAATCTTGGTCATCTTAAAGTTCATGTGGTTTGGTGTCAAACTAACTGCCCCTCAAGGCAACTGGTCCAACTCACGTCTCTGGTGCAGGTGGCCTTGTGACCCACGCTGCAGGAGGCTTCAGCAGAATGGATGGGAGGGCACGCAGGAAAGCAAGCCCTAGCAAGCCCAGGTTACCCAGGGCTGCGTTCCCGAGGCAAGGAAAGGAAGGGTAGCCCATGCAGTGACATGTACGACTGCTTCCCCAGTTTTTACAGGAAAGATGTCTTTGGGAAGCTTGATTCTGAAACAATGAGACATGCAGACTTGAGCTTGAAAGGAAGATTTTCAAGAACATAGGAACGTTATGCCTTTTTTTACTGTCTAGACAATGTCAGTACTGGGAGTATCACAACCATCACGCTGTGGCTGGACATGAAGGCATTCCAACTTTGGTTTACTCCTTGTGAATATAACAGTTTATGAAAGTAAGCTATTTTTCCTTCAAGGAGAAAATACAAACAACAAAAGTATAAGTAGGATATGTTCCGATAATATAGCAAATGGCAACAGTACCTGAACAACTAAAACAGATACTCACATGTTCATGTTTTACAGAGTAAAATACCTCTAATACATGTCAGGAGTGCCAAAATCGCATTCATTTAGACTCAGAAGGATGCAGCTCAATCAAACAGTATAAACTGAATGTGGCACTTACCTGTTTAAGAACCACTTCAGTCAGTTTTCTCCCTCCTTCCTCTTTGAAGAGCAGAGACAAACAGAAGTTAACATCAGCGAAAAGAGCATCTAAAACCAGCACTAAGTTATCATCTTAAAATTGAATTATTTTGTTCTTAGAAGAAAAAAGAAAAAAAAAAAAAAAAAAAGACATCACAGGTTTTTCAAAAGGAACAAAGATTTCATACTGAAAATATCACTTTGCCAGAAAGAGAGGAAAGGTATTCCAGGTTTTCCTTCCGGTAAGTCAAATATTTACATTAAAATAGAACTGACTTAAAATATTCAAAACCAGGTTTCATGGTGAAATGCAGATGTAGGAGAAACAGGTTTCAAAAGATATGTAGTGAACCATGAAACCTGAATTCAGCAGTTAAATTATAAAGACAGATTTATACAGTTAGTATAAAATTGAAATATTACTAGAGGAATCAAGAGCTCCTATCAGCAGAAGACCTACTTTATTTTCATGGGATACATCTACACCATAGCATACCTTACAAAGCTTTATCTTTAAAAAAAGCTTTTCACTGTAATTGATAAGCCTGTGTAGAGATCTATACCATATACTGCTACAACCAGACTGCTTTCAGCATTTACAGTAGACTAGACATTTCTAGCCCATACTATTATGAAGACAAATTGTTATAAATGGCTCTCTAGACAGCAAAAAACTCAACTTACTAGAATTCAGTGAAGATACTATAGTCTACTGAAACAAGAATAAAAGAAAATAAATCTTTAATTGAAGAAGGTGAATATAAATAAATAATAAATAATAGAAATTTTAACACACTGCAGTAACTGTAAAAAAAACCTGTTCCAACAGAAGAGGAACCCATAAAAATACAAAATAATAATTTAAAAAACCCCACATTTGGTATGCTTAGCCTAAAAATACCACAGAATTAATTCTAACAAAGACGACCTCTTAATATCCTGCTTACACTGACATTACTAGAGCTTTCAGAGGAATTATTAAAACATCTTAAGAAAACCACTGCTTATGTATAAGTAACTTAATACCCTAGATGATGGGCAGCTAGCTATGTAACACCTTATTCTAATAAAAGGCTACTTGTTCAAATTCTACTGGTGTGAGTTATTCCAGAAGACAACAAATTTGGCTTTAAGGGAAAAGGGTTGCAGCTGCATGTTTTAAATAAGAAAACTCCTAAGAGAAGGGGAGAAAAATAGTAAAGGTTGCTCAGAAAACTGTAGGAAAGTTAGTTCCTCAAGATCTATGTATTGGTTAAGAAAAGATACTCAGAAAAGAATTATCAGTGAGTATCTACAATTATAGATATTAAAATTAACACACTTAAGTAGCCTGTGTATCACTACCACAATCTGGTTGACAGCCTTCCTGTATTCTACTGATGTAAGCATAAAAGCATAGCTGAGCCTCCATATAACTGAGGAAGAACATGTTAACGGCTGTTGCTGCAGGCTGTATTTGCTTGAAAGGGGTTATGCAGGAAACAAAATATCCCTCTGTTTTGATAAAATACAATAAAGCTAAAAAAATATTCTTATAAGAGAGATAAATTATTTCATTAATCAGTAAGCTGCATGTTCTATTATGGAACTAATCTTTGAGTGCATCCTTATCATATAATGTACAGCTACTTTTAAAACAACTTTTTGTGTTAATATCTCTTCATAGATTAGTATGCAGAAAAATTATCTATAAAATCATATTTCTCTTTATAAACTGTTATGAAAAACTGTAACAGACTCCAGACATAGAAAGGTCTTTGGATAGTCTACAGGAAGTATAGTCAAAGTATGTACAGATGTTACCAGAAGGTAAAAAACAACAAAGTATAAAGCTATGTGAAGGGAATCCGAAAAGGAAACAATACCCAGTTGATAGTTATAGTAGGAGAAATATCTACACTAGTAGAAATGGAATGAGCTTTAAAGGAGATGGGCTCTCAGTTGCCATAGGCCTTGGTACCTTACGATACAAACTGGCGCTTTAAGTCATGTAGGCATACCGCAATAATTGCGGCTACTGGCAGGGAACAAGCAGTACCAACAGAGAAAGGGTATTTACCGCAGGAAAGGCTGAGGGTGACTAAGACCAGGTGATTGGCCTTTGCAGACGTTGTTCAGGATCTACACATCTTCCGCAGAAACTCCTTTCTGAAATTATCCTGAATAGGCTGGTTGTAGAGGAATTTAATTTGTTTCCTTAGGAAGAAACCCTTAGGCTGCGGTGTCTTAATGTCTCTTCTGTCCTGCAAAGCAGAGGGCATCAGAAAATAGCACACAGCAGGGGAGCCAGCAGAAGTTAGAGGCAGATTCGGGAGCCTCTTTGGACTCTGGCTTATTCTGAATATACCCTTAGAACTGGAAATAATACCACTGCTTCTTAAAAAAAAACCAAAACACCAAAACCCAAACTAACCTGATGCAGTTTTCATAATCTTTAACCAAAGATCAAATGAGGTTTATCTTTGTAATATATGCTTTATATTTCATCCTTTTAAAAAAATTTCATGATTGCATTGACTGACTATACCATATCAGTTTTATTTGTGGCCCTAAAAATTCAACTTGCTGCTAAAACATTATTTACAGGAAACTTTGCTGGTGGCACTAGCCTCTTCTCCTTCTCACAGGTCAAGTAGGAAAACACTGGGAGAAAATAAGGTTTCACATGTTTGACTTTTATTTAAAAAATAAAGACAAATCCAAAGAATGCTGTTAGATGAGGCTACAACCACAACATCAACACACACAAATACACTCCTGACATATGAATGTTCTTGGTGTCAGAAACATTGTACCTGAAATAAAAAGAGTCATTGCAGACCATTGCCAAATTCTGGTGAATAGTAAAAGCAAAAAGGGCAATGTCATTTCCAGAGTTATTTTCGTACTCATACCGACTTCGTAACAGTAACCGAATGCTTGTATGCATCAACAAATAGCTTTTTACCTTCTTCAATACTGCCCACCTCCTTTCTGTTTTTCCCTAGAGCTGTCTTTGCCCATCTGCTTCACCATCCCTTGGCAATGGCTGTGGCCCTCTCCTTCCAAAAGGCGCCCTCGGGGGACAGAGCAGTAAGGTTTTAACGGCTCCACAGAGACTTGGCTTTTAGCAAATAAAAATCAATTTGTCTTTCCTTTGTTTCTTTGAACATCTGGAGAGCTATGTTCTTTCTGGCAAGGTTGAGAGCTCATAGGTAAAAGGGGCAAAAAGTTACACTGAGGCAGGAAAAGAGCTACAAGGATCTTACTTCAGAAGAGGAATTGGAGGAAACTGGGAAGGACCATTTATCTTCACAGCTCACAGACAGCTACAAAGACATGTCTTTAGCTGCTGATATCACCGAGTTTGTTCAAGTTTGAGCAGTTTCATCTCAGTTTACAACTTCCAGCTTTCATTGTGCTGCTGTGTAAGTTGTATTTTTCTTCGGGCCAAACCAAAGACTGTGCATGTCTTTTAAAGATCCTGTTCTTTAGAAATAAGTTTTAAGGTAGCCTTCTCTCCTTTCAAGGCATCTTCAGATCAGGCAAATGCCCAAGCTGTTTACAGAGGCTTCCTGGTAGAGGCTATGAGCAGCACACAGAGTAAAAGGCCTGCGAGGACAACCATTGCAGGTTGAGCAGGCCAAAGATAGGTGTTATTGGAAGAAGTGGGTCTCAGATTATGCATATTACTCACACAATCAGATAACCAGCCCTAGTACTTAATTATTTTTATTTTTACAGATGAGTTGGCTTTACATGTGAAATTACAAAGCCCAGGGTTTTTTCTAATCAAAATTCCACACACAGAAGAGCTCATAACCACAAACTATGAAACTCATTTTCACAAGATGTCAGTGAAATCTCCAGATCAAAAGATCAGTAAGATTGAAAAAAAAAAAAAAAACAACCCCCAAATCCCTGATATTCATAAACCTGGAAAATTTAGTAGCCATAAAGCGGCTAGTGCCAGCTAACATTACCCCTGCCTTAAGGATCGAACCAAGTGGAAACCACTAGCTCTAGTGCAAAGTGTGGTTATCTCACATCTGTTCTAGCAGGAGACTGCTTTTACCTCATCTGAAGATGGTAACTTTGACAAAGACTAATTTTGGAAACAGGAAGCTACAGGGACCTGATCTGACGTGGTAATTCCAGTGAGATAACTAGACTTTCTCTGTTAGTTCTGCAATCCTGAAAAAAAAAAAAAAAGTGGTTTGGTACGATGTGATTAGAGAAGTGCACGGTACTGATTCTTGTTCTTTTTGTCAAGAGAGCAACTTCTTAGATGATGCTTAACAACAGCTATAAACAAACACTCTTGTTAAAGGACATCCTCTGAGCAACATTAATAATTTCCTGTGTATGTGCACATAGCATTAATGACTAGATCCATACTGATGGATTACACAATGCATGTGTATATATTCAATCTTACCATCTAGGCTTGGAGTCCAGAAAAAACAAAGCTGCTGACAACAATGTAATATTGACTCCAGTACTACTCCTGCAAAACTCAGGTTTTTCAATGGAAAATCTTATCCTTAATTTAAAACACAGCATAATTTTAAGATTAAGTGTGTTTTAAAATTATTACTACAGTTAAACTCTTTATTGCCTCAGGTTGAATCTAAAAGTTACTTGACTAGGCACTGTCAAAGAGGAAAAAAACATTGCCATCAATTTATGAACTGGTGACAGTGTTTCACTCATTCTGCAACTTTCCACTTTTCCAGCTAGCAAGGTCCTACAAATGCTACAGAAGAAGCAGAGACCTCTCGGAGGAAGGAATGGGCCTATGACCAGTGAATTCAAGTCAGCTGCACACCACCAGTTATCTTCTAAGTTGCATACCGTGCGTCACTGAACTACTTATTATCCAGTCAATAATCAGCGTGTACTTGGCAAGCGGAAAACCAAAATTTGGGAGAGGCGTTTTTGTCACACATGCCCCTGAGCAGAGCTCAGCACAACTGCATCGACACAGTTCCCACCCCGACCCACTTCAGGCTGCCACAACAGCACCCGGGGTACCGGCCGGCCCTCAGCCGAAAGCGTCCAACACAGGACACAGAACGGCCATTACAAAAGGACTTACACAAAACCAGGATCTTTGACATTCATCTTCCCAAACCAGCAAAATTGGCTGGTTTAGAAAACTCGGTGCTGCCCTGCACACGGGCTTACATTTGCACCGTCAGCTGCAGACCCAGGGTGGCATCGCTTGCCAATACAAAACTCAAAGCTGTTTCACTCATTTTCTGTCCAAGCAGCGAAAAAGCAAGCTTGTTACGGGCCAAGATTATTAGGTGTCCTGGCGCGTTGAGTGTTGGGTGCCTTCTCCTGAGGAAAAGCAGGTGAAGAGAGGGCCTGGGCAAAGAGAGGGCAGCGGTGCAAGAGCCTGCGCCTCTGCTGCTCAAACCTGTGGCCGGTGTTTAAGCCCTGGAGCAAATTTCGTCCGGAAAACGGGCCCTCCTTTCGGGGCTCCTCGGGCCGGTGCCTCCCTCTGCTCGCAGGCAGGCTGCACAGCAGCGGTCAGGGCTGGGCCGCCCCGAGCCGCACGCCCCGAAGCCCTGCTCCTTCTCCAGCCCGCCGGAGCCGGCGGCACCCGGCCCGGCCCTCACGGCAAACCCGG
>JAVJGH010000054.1:12131019-12147010 GCA_035590175.1 Aviceda leuphotes
GTTCGGGGAGGTGACGGGCAGAGCAGGAAGGTCGTTCGCCTAATGGTTCCTTTCTGCTGCTCCTGTTTGCTTCCTGCTGACTTCCCTCTGCTCCTCTTTGCTTCCCAGTGTCTCTTCCCCAGCGAGGGTCTCTTACGGTCCCTCAGGGCTGTTGCTGCTCTGGTGTGGGTGGCCTCGACGTGAGTGGCCCACAGCTGCAGTCCTCAGGGGTGTCCTTGCCCTGATGTGGATAGCTGCAGTCCCTCAGGGACGTACCCTGTTGGCACGGAACCTCTCCTGCCCGGAGCGTGTCTCCAGCCACACGTTGCCTCTGCAAGCCTCTCGGACCATCTCCTCGTGTCTCCTGTCCCTGCTGGCTGATGCTCTTTCTTATATGTGTTCAAGCAGGAATGCTCTGCACTCCTCTGACCAGTTGAAGGTTTGGTGCACGCTGTCGGTGTCAATGCCAACGTGACATGAGTGTAAGCGGCACGGAGCAGTTTATGGCCCCTTCCCAGACAGGGCACCTTGCAGCCCTCTGCTGCTGAAACCCTGCCCAGTTCATGCTCCCATACATTCTTGAGCAATGTGTACCTAGGAACTGTTTGGACATGCATCTTGTCTGCAAAGACACATGTCTTGTGTCTCCAAAACACGCAGCATGGTTTATGAAGTAAAATAAGATTATTTATCATATGTAACAGCACATATTTAATTTCATTATCACTTTTCCAAAGGCCACCTCGTAAGTAATTCCTGGTCCTTTAGTGATAAGGACTGCTTCCTTGGGGGTTTCAACTGCTGCAGGAGGATGAACACTAACTTGTGTCTCAATTCTGGTGTCCCCAGGGCTGGCTGGTACTTTGTCACCCAGCTGAATGTGGGGTAAATGGTTTTCTGCAGGGCTGCTATGATGGGTTCCTACTTTTATGTTAACTAGCCCCGTTTCCCCCCCCAGCTTCATAGAGGTGAGATTCCCTTTCCCTGGAGTGCAGTTTCAAGTAAGCCATTGTACTGTTCTACCTTTCAAGATGCCTGGGGATTAGAGGGAATATGATACACCTGCTCTGCTCCACGATCTTCCCCACATTCTTGGACAGCTGCGGTTTTGAAATGACTACTGCTATCTGAGTCTAGACAAGGCTGCATTCCATCATGCCAACAAATATGTTTGTTTGTTCCATCTAAGGTGCTGCCTACATTTTCTTTCCAAGTAGAAAAGCTTCTAGTGACCCATTTCTAGCTTTGCCACTGTGAGGACACGACACCTGCTGGTGTTGCTGAAGAGAAGGGGGCGATCTAGTTGCCAGGCTTCTTCAGACTTCCCTTTCTCCCATCGCATGTACTGGTTCATCATTCATACTTCCCAAGTGTGTCGTGTTCTTCCACAGATCTCACACTACCTAGTTGCTTGCACTACAGCTTCCTGAGACAAATCTAAGCTGTGTTCTCTGCCCTGGTACCTAACCAGCAGTTTGGTGTACCTACCTGGCTAAAAGTAGCCTTCCTTTGTGCTCACACCCTAAATCTGTACTGGCAAGTTGAGCTAACTGGTCAGCCTGGTTATGATGTTTCTCAAATTGCCTTTGAATTTCAGATACATGCATTAACACCCTGTGTTGAAGTAGATGTTTCTCCAAGTAGCTGTTGTATTACTTTCCCTTCTGCTGCTGAAGGTGTTTTTCCTCACTGCTGCTGGTTATGATTCCGATCTTTGAGCCATTTCTGCACCACATTAGTGATCACTCAGGAGTCTGTGTATATGTGTACTCGGGGCCACTGATGCTCCTGAGCATGTTCCGAGGCAACTCTGAAGGCCATTATTTCTGCACACAGATGACAGCCTCTTGTCCCTTTGCACATGGCAGCCTCCCCTGTGGAGGGGCTCCAGGCTGATTGGAGTCCCTTTTCCTGCTGTGATTTTACAGGATCTGTCAGTAAACAAACTCCACTGGTTATTTTCAGCATATAACTCATCATATGCTGGGGCACTTTATAGCCAGAGGAGTTCAGTCTTCCTCATATTGTTGATTTGCTGGCCACAGACTAAGCAGTTCAAGTTGGGAAAGATAAAGATTACCTGTTGCCCATTACTTAGTACTGCTTCAGGAGTTTTTCCTCTAATCAGTACATCATCAATGCAGTGGAAAAAATATCTAGAGGTATGTTGCTTTAAAGTTTTGTGGATGATGCCGTGGCAGATGGTTGGGCTGTGTTTCCACCCCTTGCAACAGCTGGTTCCAGATGTATTGCACACCATTCCAGGTGAAAGCAATTGGTGTCTTGCCTCTTCAGCCAGAGGGATTGAAAAGAAAGCGTTTGCAACATCAGTTGTAACATACCAGGTATATTTTTTGTCTTCTTGCTCGTGCAAGAGCTACAGCACGCCTGGAGCTACTGCTGCTAATGCAGCAGTTAAGTCATTCAAAGCTCTGACGTCTGTTGTTAACTGCCATTATCCAATGCGCTTCTGGACAGGCTGAACAGGACTGTTGTAAGGTAAACGTGTTTGAGAGCCCCCCTCCCCTTGTTTTTCCAGGGAATCGGTTACTAATTACTTTTTAAATCTCACCAGCAGCCCCTTAATCAGTTCAATATGTCTTTCAGCAAATTATTTGTGTTGCTAAGGGAGGAACAACTGAGTCTATCTGAGTGCACGCAACATTGCTGGGGTCAGTAAGAGTCCTGTAGCTGGTTCCCTCCTGTACAAAGCACGCTGCCTGTACCAAAAGCCCAATGCCTTCCTGTCTCATCTGTCCATCTACAGTGGTCAAGAAAGTCGAGCCCAAGGAGGGCAGGGGCCTCTCAACCCATGAGTTTTACTTTTTTTTTTTGATTCTCTCCCCCATCCCACTGGGTAGAGGGGAGTGAGCAAGCGGCTGCGTGGTTCTTAGTTGCCAGCTGGGGTTAAACCATGACAGGGTGGAAGCAACAGGTAGGGGCTACCAATCTTGTCTAATCAAACTGAGGCTCCCTTCCACTAGAGGCAGGCACGTGTCTTCCCCACTGACTCTGAATAACTGCTCAGTCTTCTCTGTTACACAAGGGCAATAGGGTGCATTGAGCACCAGTATCCGTCAGAGCACGGAGTAGATGAGACCAGGTGGTGCCTGGACACCTTACCCAGACAACCCAATAAATTTGGTTATCTGCACCTGCTGCCAGGCCAGCAGCAGGTCCCCCCCAGCGAAGTGAATTCAGATGGATTGTCAGAAGAGTATGTGTCTGGAGGCTGGGCCAGGAGAAGACGATGGTTGAACTGAGCTCCGACTCTGCCCTGTGCTCACAACTCCTCAGCTGGCAGTGCTGCATCTCTGAAGGGCCTTCTGTTTGACTTGGGCATACCCTCTCTTTTTTCTGTTCAGGAGCAGCATCTATTCCGTAAATCCCAGAATCTATGACATGGGCATGCAGAATTCCCATTCTTTCCAGGCATTTTTCCGCAAGATTTACCATAATGATGGAATCTTGGTATTGTCCCTGGCCTTGCTGTTAATCCTATGGCATGCTCCTTCCAGCATGGTACGTAGTAGGTCATTACTTGGTCAACAGGGGTCCCACCATATTGCCAACCCCCACTACCCAGACCGTGCAAGTTGTTCCCAATACAGAGAAACAGTGTTCCAGCTTGTGTGTCTTGCCCTTTGCCTGTCTGTCTGTATCTTACTGGCCGCTGCAGGAGGTCTCTGTGCTACCTTGCAAAAGCACATAGTGGCAGCAACAGCGCTGAGGCAGCTTTTCTGCAGACTTGGGACCAATACTGCAAAAGCTACTGTTTGGAAGGTTGCTTGGTACCATAAAAGCTAGTTTTAGTCTGCTTTTTCATTTAAAAAAAAAAAAAAGTCTTGCTTTCTCTATATGTTTTCAAATTCTAGTCTGGGAATGACTTCCCTGCTTGCTGCAGGAAAGCAGGTTTTTCACATCTTGAAAACAAAAATTACTGCAGTGATAGTCATCACAAAGTCCTTTTAAATTGGTTTAGTCTCTGCATTTGATGTGACTGGGGAGCCCAGAAAAACAGGATCCAGGAGATTTTCTACAAAGAATTCCAGAAAGTCGTAAGGCAAATTCCTGTGACAGTCCAAGAACTTAGTTCTTCGTGGCATAAGGCCTATTTACAGTAGTTTTTCTAAATATAGAACAGTTCCTTTAAAATGCATAATTAACAAGTCAAATGCAGAAATCATTCTAACATGTTTTGGGAAAAAAGATCATTTTGAAAGAAAACATTGACATTGGAAGTCAGGTCTTATCACACAACATCATTGGCTGTATAACCAATGCATTTGGTTTCCTTTATACAGATTGCAGTCACCTGTGAAGAGTCCACATACTATAAACATCTAAGAAATGGCATCTTTAACTGTACTTGTAAAAGCAAAACCTCTTGACTGGCAACTGTTAATTAACTGCAGATTTTAATTCTGCTCTACTTTCCTCATAGCTTGAGTCCTATAAAACTCCTGTTGGATCTTTTGTTTCTTCAAAATTTTTCACAAGAAATGGTATTCATTTCTTGAAGTGTGTAATATATCCACAAAGCTCATTTCACTTTAAGCCAAAGAGTTTTAATCTAGATAAAATCAAACTTTGTTTTTTAGGATAGCAGTTGTTCTTTAATCAGGTAAATATTATGACTCAGTATACAAGTTAATCTTTCCATGAATTAGAAGTTCTTTTATATTAAATACCTATCAATTTCATTGATAAAAATCAGATTTTAATTATAAAACTGTCTTTGTATGCTTTTTTGCTTAACTACAGAAAACATTGCTTGCATCTTTTCTGTTTGTGAAGAAGTCTAATATTCTGAAGGAAAAATAAAGTGAAAAATTTGTTAAATGCCAGTATTTCCAGGACAGCCAATTCTGCAAGTCTGGTTATATTTTGCAATATTGGTTGTATTACTGTTTTTATTACTGCCACAAAAATACTACACTCTAAATGTTTTCTATCTGGAAAGAATGGAGTTACAGTGTTTAGACTTATACTTTACCTCCACTTGTTTGTTCCCTGTGATTTGGAGGAAAATATTGAACCTATGTGAAAAGGGAAGGGGCTTGTGATAGTAGTAGTAGTGGTGTGATGTGGTGAATTAAAAATAAGTGAGGCAAATATGTTGGGTAGGATACCATTTTTATTAGAGCTGATGCTATTGTTGGACAAAACAGACAGCTCTGGAGTTACAGAAGTCCTTGTTAAATTTAGAAACAAGAATTTTCAGGATAAGGTTTGGGGGAAGGGTTTGGGGAAGCCCATGTGGAAAGCTTTTGGTTAAGGCTATCTTTTTCTATATTTCTATCTTTATCTTTCAATCTACTGTTTCTTCTCTTGCCTCCAGCTATCCTTGCCTGTCTGTATTCTCCCTCTTTGATGCCAGAAATCTCTGCCTGCCTCTGTTTCTCAGTACATCCTGGATGCCAGGCATCTTGCGATCGAATCCTAAATTCAGTAGTTACTTCACCAGCTATTCCCTGCTCCCTGCCTCCATAAATGTTGCAAATGGTTATACAGACATAACTTCTCCAGATCAGAGCTGTACCTGCTTGTCTTAGCCAGCAAGTTTGCAATCTGATTTACAACATCCCTCCTCCCTCCCCTTCTGGCAAAAACTTTCAGCTTTCCTTTTTGCTATTTTGGCCTTCTGTAAAGGCCAGCTAACTGTGCTAACTAAGCAGAGAGGTAGACATTTTTTTCCCCAAAATTTCAGGCAAGAGCTGTGATTCTGAAGCTTGTAGCTGTAGAGAGCTGACAACTTCTCTGCATTCCAGGCCTCTGCGACGCAGTCTCCTCCTCCTCCTCCTCCTTCTTCCCTGCCCACTGCTTCTTCTACACCTTTCCCTTGGGTGTTGCCATTGCATCTCTGTCATTGTCTCCACTGCCAGTCCTATGCCCAGGCATGGATCCCTTCAGCTTGCAGTTCTTACCTGTCCTGAGGACGATTTCCATCCACTCCTCTTGCTTTACTGTGGTGTTCTACAAAATGAGTAAATTTATAGTGCAGACTAAAGTCTGGCATGTGTAATGGCTGCCTGCAATGGAATATAAAATCCAGTTTGCATTAGAAGGTGATACAGCATCAGAGTGGAGATGTTGAAACTATTTCTTAGGGTGGGCATGGAGAGTTCTTGATAAAAGTTTTTGTCTTAAGTATAGCAGAATATAAGTACTTCCACAAGATGCACTTGAACTAGAAATGCTTATGGTCTCACTGTGAACACCTTCCAGATGTTTTGCTGAGCACATGAACAAGTTGGAACTACTAAGAACATAGCCTTGGTACAAAAGGGAAGATTTATCTTGTTCCTCAAGTAATAATGAAGAATGGGAAGTAAAAAAATATCTTTTTAAAAATGAGAAACAAAAAGTAAACCCTCATCTGACAAAACCCGTACCACATTTCTGGCTTGCTATGTATCTGTGGCTGCCACTTAGCTGGATTCTAACTCAACTATTTAGTTTTTTTATCTTTCTGGTTTGCGCAACTAAAACTAGTCTCATTGACCTGGGTGCATGCAGTATCTCTGTGTGCATGGCTGTCCTTCAGAAATATTTTCTAGGTAGTAATTTTGCATACGGGATACAAAGTTGAAGTAGAAAAAATGAGCCTTCTCCAGCCACGTTCCCCATTGCCCAGAGAAGCAGGCTGGTGTCACATCACACATCCTGTGGCTGAAGCTAGTCTGCACGTTTCCAAACCAACGCTGGTGTGGTGCAACGGAGCACAAGCTGCAAAATCCTGGCTCACTGAATTGTCACGTCATGCAACTCTATCTCAGTTAGTCCCTTAATAGTAAATACCTGTAGGAAGTGTCACTGGTGCTACTGAAACACGTTAATGTTTGAAGTTTGAGCAGAACAATAGGTTTTGTTATAAAATGGGTTGACTAGTGCCAGAACTGATTCAGTCTCAGAGCAATGGATTAAAATATGAGTTGAATCATTGCAAACCACTGTACTGGTTTCCTCTACCCCTTTTCCTCTACCCCACAGGAAACCCTCATTGTAAAACCCAAAGTCGTCATCTTCAACAGCTTTTGCTAAATGAAAGTAGCTATTTTTAGATATGCAGATTGAAAATACTGAAGAATCTTTTTAGCCATCACTGAACAAGCCATGGTGAAAAAGAGTCTAGGAAAGCAAAGTCAATTTTACTGTTTGGTTAATGTTTCTGACTAGATTGTGGATTTTGTTTGGATTTTGCTATTAGTATACAAACTGTATTGAACTGGTAAGACTTCTGGTGAGGAAGGTAAAAGAAACAGGCTGTGAAATGAATTGTCAGTTTACAAGTATTGGCAGACATAAAACAGTCCTGCTTACTACGAGCCATCATTTTGGTGTACTGCTGTAAAAGTGAGAGTGTTCTTGACCTAGTTCTGTGCACCTTGCAAGTGTATATTTCAACTAAATTTTGTTTTAAAGAAGGAATTTCTACATGGAAGGCCAGGTTCCGTTTACTTTTTCATCATAGGTTATAATTGAAATTCTTTTTCTTTGATCAGAAT
Organism: Aviceda leuphotes; assembly: GCA_035590175.1. Classification (NCBI taxonomy): domain Eukaryota; kingdom Metazoa; phylum Chordata; class Aves; order Accipitriformes; family Accipitridae; genus Aviceda; species Aviceda leuphotes. The sequence continues at coordinate 12,138,507 of JAVJGH010000054.1, forward strand.
GAGGATTATTTCCCACTCTTACTGGTGAATTTTTTGGAGCTTTTACTTCACTGGTTGCCAGATCACAAATCTTGGTTTCTTAATAATTCTTTCTTCCTTGTGCTAAAATTTTACCATGTTTCATCTAGTGCAGACCTCCCCAACCTTTCTGCAGCTGAGCCTCCCTGCTGCACTTCCCTTTTCCTCCGAGCCCCCTCTGGGACTGCTCGCTCTTCCATCCCTCCCTGCCCAGTCCAAGAGGCTGCCAGGGGTGCAAATTCAGAGTGTGAGCCAGTAAGGATGCAGACAAAACAAAATGCTGATGTTTCCTGACCGCTTGGTGGGTAGGGAAGCCTCCAATCTGTCCTCTTACACACTTTATTGCTGTGTAAAGTGTTTTAGTGAATTGGGATGAGCAGAAAAAGCATGCAGCTCTTGAAGTTGTGGCTCAAGAGATCACACAGTTGCCCTGAAAACACTTTGTCCTTTCTCTGTGTAAGGCTGGGCAGGGTACTGCACTGTACAGGTGCATTTAGAGGCTTTCAGTACAAAGAGGGAAAAATGCTATTATCTGAATAGAAGTACAGGTAAACATCTGGAGATAAAATAGCATTAGGTTACGTGGTGTCGGTTGTAATTAATTCAGAACCAATTATTTTATTAAATTACACAATACTGAAGAGTTTGCAACCTGCTTGGGTAAACCACTTTTCTTAAATTTGAGACTAATCTTTTGTTTAACCACCATTGTAGTCTTTCCAGTGTATTTAACTGTTAATTTTTGGTGCTGGCTGCCATTTGGGTTGTTATGCCAGGGAGGCTTAATGTTTATGAATCTGTTCATGAAGTTTAGAACACTGAGTGTTCAAAGGGCCATGAAAGCATACCCCTTCCCAGCCCCACCATCTCCTCTGGTGTCCATCTTAGTGCCATCAGTGTGTATGTTGCCCCACTGTTTTCGAAGTATAGTTTTGGCCACTTGCGATACATGCACTGTTTTGAAGTACATGCTTCAGAGCAAGAGGTTTCACAGATGTCGGTCAACTGCGGAAAGGTTCTTGTCAAGAACTGCTGAAACTATGACTAGGTGTAAGTGCAGAAATCCTCAAGAAGTAATGAGGTTCCTTGACTCTGGAAGAGGAAGAGATGCTGACATACTGACTTTGACCTTTGGAGAGTGTTATGAAAATTTGCAGCTGGGCCTTGCCAACTGAGAAGAAAGGGTAGGATGCAAAATACAGAATTACAAGGGTAATATTTATTCATGCACATGAGGTGTCCTAGCCAAATTGGGGCACCCCAAATGTGGTTTTACACAGGGTTCTTGTAGCCTTCAAATGTTCGGGTACAAGATGATTTGACTAGTCACTAACACCCACGCTACTGATGACTAGTCATAGTAAAACTTTGCAAAGCACCTATATTTCTGCAGCATTCTTGGAGCTTGTCTATTGATCCAGATGTCCTTGGAGTCGGTCTCACTATAGTTACTTACCTATGATGCCAGCCAACGCTGGGAGGGTTTCAGGGAGGTGTTAGAGGGGCTAGGATGCTGGCATTATCTTGGTTGTCCAGGTGTATCCTTTATCCTTCATGGACAGCACTAAGCTTCCAAGAAATAAAGTCCTTATTTACAGGGCCGAGCTGTTCTTCGGTTTCTTTTGCTTAAGCATGAACAATACCAAAGTCTCCAGTAATTCCACTACCTCACTACATTGCAATGTACAATATGAACTAATATATAGTAACAAAGTTAATACAATTTCATACTATGAAGACCGATAAAATAATTAGGGAAGGGAACTTTCATAAAAAGAGTAAATGTGAGCCCTGTGGTAAGAATGCACCTGCAAATTTAGGCTATGTGAGTAGTAGCTGCAAGGCTTGTCAGTTTTGTGAAAGCTTAAAGTCCTGTCTATCACGCAGCTTAATTTGAAGCTGTAGACTGTGAGCAACATGTACTTAAAGGATTTTGGTTTCTTAGGCTTATAAAAAATTAACTACTGACGTTTCTTATGCCAAGACAGAATTTCAAAAGTGGCTGAATGCAAAGTAGGTGCACAGTGCCTGCTTGATCTTGGTGAGATTTGAGAACAGGGTTTCCCAAGATTACTTCAGAGCTCCTGGCCCCACTCTGGCACAGGTTTCTGCAGAAGCAGTGGTGGAGAGCAGAGGTGTCTTGGCCTGCTGTGTGTGCTCTGTGAGCCTCCATGGGGGAACAGTGATGGCTCCAGCATGTGAGACTGGGGAGAGGGGCAGGGGGTGCTCCTTGCCTGGCCCAGGGGCAGAAGGACAAGGCTGGCTTCTGCAGATGCTCTGCTGATGCAAGTGAAGGCAGCGGCGGCAGGGCTGGCGTTGCCGACATCAAGTAACTTCGTGCTTAATGCAGTGACGTCTGTTGTTCAGGGCTGCTATGAGGAAGAGTACCAAGAACTCAAGACTGGTAACTTAGAAGGCTGAAAATTTCAGTGTGCCTAGCACTTGCAGGTAAAAGGACCAACATGCAGGCTTTAAATAATGTAAGGCTAGGCAATATTTAATCAGACACCTGCAGCCTTCATCAAGGGTGTGCTGCACAGGAATGCAGACAAGACTATGCTTCTGTATGCCAGTCGTATATTGCCTAGTCCCTGAATTTACACGAAAGGAAACTTAGTATTTGCTTTCTAGAAAATATTTTATTAAAACTCACTAATTTTAGTAATGTATTTATGCTTGGTAAGGCCAAGTATGTAGGTGAAATAACAATAAGCATAGTATGTGACATCTGCAGTCTCGAAGCATGGTCAGTCCCCCCCTGAAGTTACACGTAAGAAGAAATGAGTGAAAGTCCAATAAATATGTCTAATATCTTTTTTGTTGTTGTTGCCATCTGGATTCAGCACCTTTACTGTATTTTGCAAAATCCTCTTCCTCTCTTCCTGCTTCCCATCCCAGTGCCCCCAGAGCTTAATCTTGTCATTTCTTAATGCAAGTGCCATGCTTCTGTCACCCAAATTATCTTCTAACAGCTTTTGTTAGAGTAGGTTAGGTTTCTGCTTACAAACCTCATGAGACAGAACAACGTATTTCAGTTCTCATCTGTAAAAAGAATTGCGGAGGGACAGAGTGATTTATTTCATTTTTAGTTATATGAGTTTTGTAGCACAAGGAATTTAGTCTAGTGACTAGAATTGGCCCAAGTCATGGAACCAAAGGGTACCGAGGCTGGAGGACAACTCAGGAGACCTCCCAGTCCTACCCCCTGCTCCAGCAGGGTCAACCACCATAGGTTGCCCAGGACCGTGGTCAGTCAGGTTTTGAATAATTTGAGTATGTGGGGGAGGTATCCTCTGCAAGAAATTACTTGCCTGGAAGCACGGAAAATACTTTAGCTCTTTCCAAGCCACTGTTAGTGACAGTGCTTTGGAAGCTATTTTAAGCTTAAGGAGCAGATCTGGGACCTGTTTGATGTTGGTTTGCCACCGAGGGTTGTAACCTGAAGAAAATCACCAAGCATCCAAACTTTTGCTTAGAGGGAAAAGTGCTCACATCAGTTATGGACATGCAGAATGACAAACTATAAGAAAACAACCAGACTGTGATAGACAACATTATTGGGCAGGTTGTGATTAAGATGCCAAGTATTTGTTTTTATCTTCACTACTGGATTGAAGGGACTCACAGGCGTTCATAGACCTTTTGCAACTATTGCATAGTTCTCTTTTACTCCTTCTCGTTTCTGGATAAGCAGCTCAGCTTTTGGCAGGACTACTGCCATCGTGTTAGTTCTCTAGCGTTGTGGTTGACTCGGTTCTTCTGTGTGCTTTCTGCTGATCTAGAGCTATTCATTCTGTCATCTTACTCCTATATCAAATCCTCCCCAGAAAACTCTGCTTATAGCTACTGTTCAGAGTCGCATTGTATTTTCTTATTTTCTACCACTCAAAGGGGCTACAAAAGTTGTCCAGTGCATGGGAAGCTTTTAGACAAGCAAAATTCCCCAAGCTGTGCTTCATAATAGGGGGGGTTTACCCCAGTAAATGGCTTATTTCACCATATTCTGTTAAAAAACCCTGACATGACTACAGTTCTTTAAGTAAATAGTTTTGAGTCAAATTGTGACCTTGTAAGCTTTTTATAAAATATTAAATTGCCAGTTTGGGATGGAAGGAATAGTTAGTAATTAAAATATTAAAATAAGTCACAGATTAGTCTAAAACCTATTTTTTAGCAGTCAGATCAGAAAAAGATTAGGCCACATGACTGCCTGACTTTTTTGTACTGTATTTTCAAGATTGGTACAAATAAAGTAATTTTTTAGGGAAGTAGCTTTTGGATCACTGTACAAAAATTAAATATGATAGTTATTAGGATAGTCTTACGCATCTGTTTGAAGAGGGAAATAAATCTTTTTATTGGTTGCAGCGGAGACTTAGCTGACTTTATTCCTGTCAGATACATTCGTGAACATTCCAGATGTGCAGAAAGCAGACACTCCCCAGATGTAAAAGATTATCTTTGTTCTTTGGCTGATTTACAGTTGTGATTTGTGTTTGGGCCATATTCACTTTCAGTAGGAAGGGGCTTCATTCTTCTAAATAGAATTTTATGCAAAGCTTTTTGTTTTCTTTTGCTCTGCAGAGAAACTAAACTTGAAAAGCAGCATCGATAGGTGGGTACTTGTAGGAGGAACAGGGTTTGAAACCAACTGTGTGGGATTTAATTTCATGAGACGCCAGGCAGGGCTAATTATAAACTGCTGTTTGGCAGTGGGAGTAAACATCCCATCTGTGTTCCCTGGTGCAGAGGGATCTTGCCTGCAAACCTCTGCCCTGGCTGAGAGGAAGAGTACAGTTCTAACTACATTCTTCCACTCGCAGCAAGTGGTTTTCATGTTCCAGGTTCTCCATTTAAGAACCATTTAAATTTAGAAAAGCAGTTCTTACAGCAAGATACGGAGAACCAAGTCACCTTTCTCCCAGGTTTTTTGTAATTAAAATGCTCCTCTTGGTTTTGCCTGCTTAGGACATGTTGGAAAATAACTGTCAGAATGTGACCTGAGCAGTAGAAATCTTTTTTTGTAGATAACTAATGCTGGAGGGGCAAAACCTGGACTGAAATCAAGTGCTAGTAAGTTTAAAAAGCAGTTGTAAGGGATGTGATGGCTTTGCTCTGTTATTTAAAGTGTTTCATGAACAAGTTTCAATATGTTGGCCTTCCTGTATTTTCTGTAGCTTCTGTTGTGGTCAGGTATTGAGTATTTCTACTCCTCGTGTTTTCAGTCCCCCAAGGGGAAGGAGCATGAGACATGGGAGTATAAAATCCAGTTTCCGTGCTGGAAACTGGAGAAACCACTTTTCACCTAGTTGCCCAAGAATTTATGCCTTTGTGGCTACCGGCATCCTCATCCCCCAAGAGGGCTGCCAAACCTTGTGTAAACACTACAGAGATGAGTCTACACCTCTTTGAGCTCAAGATTTTTTCAGATTTCATGAAAACGAGCAGCTAGGCAGCAGGAGAGACCCAAGTTGGGCAATCACCAACCGTATGAAATTTAGCAAGAGCAAGTGCCGGATTCTGCACCTGGGATGGGATAATCCTGGTTATACGTACAAATTGGGCAACAAGAGGCTAGAGAGCAGTACTGTGGAAAGAGATCAGGGGGTTGGGTTGATGGCAAGTTGAACATGAGTCAACAGTGTGCCGTGGCAGCCTAAAGGGCCAACCACGTCCTGGGGTGCATCAAGCACAGCATCACTAGCCCGTCAAGGGAGGTGATTGTCCCACCCTACACTGCACTGGTGCAGCCCCACCTCGAGTATTGCGTGCAGTTTGGGGGGCCTCAATATAGGGACGTCAGATGGTTGGACTCGATGTTAACAGTCTTTTCCAACCTAAATAATTCTATGATTCTAGGAAACTATTAGAGGGTGTCCGGAGGAGGGTAACCAAGATGGTGAAAGGCCTCGAGGACAAGACTTACGAAGAACAGCTGGGCTCACTTGGTTTGTTCAGCCTGGAGAAGAGAAGGCTGAGGGGTGACCTCATTGCTGTCTACAACTTCTTCAAGGGGGACAGCTGAGCGGGAGGTGCTGATCTCCTCTTTCTGGTGACCAGTGATATGGTCAAGGAAATGGAATGAAACTGCGTCAGGGGAGGTTCAGATTGGATATTAGGAAAAGCTTCTTCACTGAGAAGGTGGTCGGTCACTGGAACATGTTCCCCAGGGAAGTGGTCACGCACCAAGCCTGTCAGAGTTCAAGGAATGTCTGGACGATGCTTTTAGTCATATGGTTTGGTTTTAGGTAGTCTTGTGAGGAGCAGGGCGTTGGACTTGATGATCCTTATGGATCCCTTCCCACTTGAGATACTCTATGATTCTATGATTGTAAGTTAAGTCAGCCACTGATGGAATGGCAGATAATGTCCAGCAGTGGGACAGGGACAAGCTGACCACTGACATCTGGTCTGTAGACCTACAACTGGAAGACCAGCTGCAGCTTGCAGGCTATGTGGCACCCTGTGGTGAGCAGGGCACTGGGGAGGGAGGGAGAGAAGGAGGAGAGCGCCAGCATTTTTAGAAAAACAAAATTCAGGCAGTCTGTTGCTCAAGTCAGAAAGTTAGGTTTGTGGCGATTCATCACGAGTCTCCTTTCTTGGTGTGTCGCCATACACGTGACTGATGGAGGAACTTTCCAAAGCTCGTGTTGGCTTCTGCAATGGAATGTAAATATGACTAATCTAATACTGTAGCAGTAAGTATCTGAGAGCAGTGATGGGTCTTTGCAAAGGACTCCTATTTGCGTAGTTACTTGGCTCTCTTGAATACCCTCTACCTCATCAGCTTTTCAGTTGCTCTTTTGTTTTATCTGCTGGCTTTCCCCCATCTGACACAAACTATGCAGATTATTGGGGACAGCCTGCTGAAGATCTGTCTCTTGAGAACCTGGTGTATGAGCTACGGACATGGAAGGAAAATAGTGTAGACACTTCTGAAGTGTTCTTGAATCTACTCATGCCCTTAGGAGCTGCTTGTGGTTTAGCCCCAGCTGGGTGGGTGCAACTAAGCCCCACACAGCCGCTCGCTCACCTCCCTCACAGTGGGATGGGGAGAGAATCAGAAGGATAAAAATTAGAAAACTCATGGGTTGAGATAAAGACCATTTAATAGGTGAAGCGAGAGCTGCGTGTGCAAGGAAAGCAAACAAAAGAATCCATTCCCCACTCCCCATGGGCAGGCAGGTGTTCAGCCATCTCCAGGACAGCAGGGCTCCAGCACCTCTAACGGGGACTTGGGAAGACAAATGCCGTCTCTCCAAATGTCCCCCCCCTTCCTTCTTCTCCCATCTTTATACACTGATCATGACATCATATGGTCTGGACTATCCCTGGGGTCAGTTGGGGTCAGCTGTCCTGGCTGTGTCTCCTCCCAACTCCTCGTGCCCCCCAGCCTGCTCACTGGTGGGGTGGGGGGAGGAGCAGAAAAGCCCTTGGCTCTGGGTGAGCACTGCTCAACGATAGCTAAAACTTCCCTATGTTACCAACACTCTTCTCAGCACAAATCCAAAACGTAGCCCCATACTAGCTACTGTGAAGAAAATTAACTCTATCCCAGACAAAACCAGCACAGAGCTAGAAATATCTGCTGTATTGTACTTTATATGCAATATAATTTCTGCTTTATTTGCAATTATCTTTGCTTAGACTAGGAAAATTCTCATAAGCTCGGTTACTCTGGGTGCTCCTTAAGCTTGTAATGAGTGCAGCATATTCTTGCTGACTTCTTCCTAGATCCTGCTACTACCTTTATTCTAGTTCTGTAGCTTTCTCTGTTGTCTGGTTGTTTCTTCCCTGGAACAAGCTGAATCCCTGGTACTGAGCCTCTCTCAGTCTAAATAATTGAACTTCTAGTTTAGTTGGACCCACCCATACCAAAAGCTGAGTGAGAACAGTTGTAAAAGCAAGTGCTTTAAAGACATATGAAGGTTTGTCATGAGCAGTGGCACAATACCTAGTCTTTGCTGGGAAAGCAGACTGCCAGCACTTCAGACTGCAGAGTATCGTAATGAGTTTCATAAGCTAGGTTTTGACATTTTCTGCTACTTTATTGAGATAAAGTAATGTGTTTGAAGAGCCTGACATCTTGCTGCATGATTGGAAGACAGATTTGTGGTTGCAGAATATTGAATAATTCCGGTCAATATAGAATGATTTTTTTCTTTTATTAACTCCCAGATTTGTTTATTGGTCTCTCAAAGCATGTCTCATAAGAGATTGGCAGTCAGCAGTCTCATCCTAAATTATTTCTCCATGAAGATCATGTGTGAAAACAATCCCTTAAAATAGGAATGTCACTGAACGCACACTCTTTTACACTTTTTGAAGGAAACCACTGCAGCTGGAACCATTCAGAGAGTTCTCGGACTGAGTTTCATGGTGGTAGTGGGAGACCCTTCAAATCGCCTCTTTTCTGTGCCAGGTGAAACTTCAGCTGCACCAAAGCATAATGTTGAGCATATGTGCTTGTTTTTTCCCTCTGCCAC
>JAVJGH010000054.1:12147028-12167479 GCA_035590175.1 Aviceda leuphotes
GTGCTCTTGAAATATACCCATCAGTGTAACATTCATTGACTTAGTAATATATCTTTAACCTTGAGACAGATGGTGTTAACAGATGGTGGTGGTCCATCCTCGGGTTGCTACTGTGGTAGAATGTTTTGAGGAACATGCATCTTCAGCAGATCCTTCTGCCTGCCTTCTTAAAAGTTAGACTAGCAAATACCTGATCAGGTCCTGTCTTAGGCATTCCTCCCTGGAGGACTGTAGCTTGCAAGATGTATGTACTTGAGAAGGCAAACAAACCAGGAATCAAGTTTGAGGAACAACTATGCAAATACCTGTTTTAAATTTCTCTTGAATGCTTTGACCTTTTTTGGCTATTAATATGGAGGTTTTTTGGTGTGGTCTGAACAAAGGGGCAACTTCAGAGGTAACTGAGATTTGGGTCTTAGCAACTGCTCACTTCACTAAGGTTTTTAAGATTGTGTTGCAAGATAATGTAGGCTTCAGATAAACAACCTGCACATATTTTGCATTCTGTGAAACAGTTTTTCATGAGCTAAGTATCTAAAAGAGCTTGTGGTCTCCACCTGGAGTGAAGAACACCAAGTAAAATATCTTCTTGCTTTCTATCCAAGATCTATACCTAATGACTTTATCCAGGACATTTTAAATGCCTCTTGCTTGTGCACCAAATTAAAGCCAGGAATTGCCTCTGTTTTCATGAAGGGGCCTGTCACAGGCCAGTTAGTGCTACCTCCCTATTTGGCTACGAGCAAGGTGATACTCAGTTCGAATGTTACGATATGGAAATCACTGCTTAGACTTCAGATTTCAGTTTCTGCTGTAGCAGTTCAGTTGGCCAGACTGAAGACTAGCTTGAAGGATGTTTTCAGGAAACTGCAATCTTGCCTTTGATTTTTCTATTCCAGTTGTCATTCCTTGCTTCCGTATTAAAAAATAAAAATGTATCTTAGTCTCATTTCTTCTCTGGAAAAAAAAAAGGCATTATTAGTGCTGTTATCTGAGAAGAAAAAGAGATTTCAATTTTGACCTCAGCTGAGAAGAAGGATGTCATCAAGTATATGAGCATCTGTCATTCCTGGTACTAGACTCATGATTTGTCCTTGTCTTAACTTGGCCTGTCATGTAAGCAGAAGGAACATTCTGCTCGTGGTTTGATTTTTGATGTTTGTTTTTTATTCCTCTCTTCAGACTTTGCAGTAGCCAGTTCTGATTCCTCTTCTGTAGCTACATTCTTAGAGGAAAAGCCAGACACATCATGCTTTATGCTTGCATGTTCTGAATTAAGGTAGTTCTGGCTGGAATTAAGTTTTGCTTTGGCAGTCTTGATACTCAGTAGGTAAAAAAAGTCTTCCAGCTTATTTGGGGCTGGAGCGGTGTATTTGGATGCCTTTTTCTTGAATAGCTGGTATCTACTTTCATGCCTTTTTTCCATGCTTCAGTGAAAGTGGGAATGATGAACTATCAGAAATATCCCAAGCAGTTGTTTTAGCTGTCCATTTATCTTACAAGCCTCTGCTGCTGAGATCACACTACTATATTCATGCTGTGAAACCAGTTTGTATGATGAATATATTGAGTTAGTGTGTCTGCAGTTGGCTGGTGTTGTGGTTTAACCCCAGCCAGCACCTAAGCTCCATGCAGCTGTTTGCTCACTTCCCCCCCCACCCTGGGATGGGGGAGAGAATCAGAGAAAGAAATATGTAAAACTCATGGGTTGAGATAAAGACAGCTTAATAGGACAGAAAGGAAGAAAACAGTAATGATAATAATAAAATGACTATAATAATAATAAAAGAATTGGAATATACAAAATGATTATGCACAATACAATTGCTCACTACTTGCCGACCAATGCCCAGTTAGTTCCTGAGCAGCGATCCACCCCTCCTAGCCAATTCCCCCCAGTTTATATACTGGGCATGATGTCACATGGTATGGAATACCCCGTTGGCCACTTTGGGTCAGCTGCCCTGGCTGTGTCACCTCCCAGCTTCTTGTGCCCCTCCAGCCTTCTTGCTGGCTGGGCAGAGGAAGCTGAAAAATCCTTGACTTAGTATAACTGCTGCTTAGCAACAACTGAAAACATCAGTGTGTTATCAACATTCTTCTCATACTGAATCCAAACCACAACACTGTACCAGCTACTAGAAAGAAAATTAACTCTATCCCAGCCAAAACCAGGACAGATGGGTAAGCAGCAGTAGCTCTAGCAACTGACCTAATGCAGCAAGAGAGAATGTTCTTTTCCTAAGGGCTGCAAATGAAACTTAATCCACCTGGAGTGGAGAGCCCATAGTGGTGACAGCTACATTTAGCTGTCTTCTAGTAAGTTGAAGAGACTGCTCAAGATCATGTGTGGTAATAACTTAACCACCTTCATACTGTTAACCTTTGTTAGGGGAAAAGATAAGTCTTATAAACCCATGAAAATTAATTTATAATGCCAAGGTATTAAATCCATTACCTGATCATATAACTTTCATACCAGCCTTTTTGCTCCATGGCTCTTCTTCACACTGGAATCTTGTAAAGTCTTGTGAATTGAAGCTGTGCCCTGCTTATTTTGTGGTTCAATGGAAGGAAGACTGGGAAAGAATATGCTGTGGATGGCACGAAGAAAGCATGCAATAGCAGTGGCAAGAATAAAGGATTAAGTACATTATATTTACTGTAGGAATATATGTTCTGGCCTTCTGGATCCTTTCTATAGAGACAATTTTTAGTGCTGTTCCTTTGTTTTCCAAAGAGATATGTAGATAGTGGTCTGGAGAAATAGAGAAGAATGTCTTCAGCCCTTCCTCAAAATATTCTTCTAGTCTGACACTAGGAAGCCAAAAACATACCTCAAGATAGATGAAAGACATGTTTATGACTGTAATAAGTGTTGGGTTTGAGTACAAAAGTGTTCTTACTGTTGCTTTCATCTTATACAGGCAATTTCGACGACTTCAACTTAGGAGATGCACTTGGTAATTATTACACTCTTGCAAATTTTGGGAGGTAGGTGGGAAAATAGTGCCTGCTCTTTTGACTTGTTTGTTTCTGAGTATCACTGCATGACCAAGCATGACACCTTCCCCACATATGGTTTGTTTAAACCCCAGTGGAACAATTCAGCTATGGGTGTGTCAAAATGTTGACTGCATAGAACTGAAATATGTCTTTGGGAACACTCAGGGATTCCTCTTAAAGGGGAAAATGTCTTGCCTTATAGACTGCATTTCATTGTGTAGACATAGGCTTACATTTGTCCTTCAATCTATTTTCTGAACAGTGTGTGAAATGGTATTTAAATTTTTTTTTTTCCTAATCATCCCTGACAGAAACTACAAAGCATCCTCTTCCATCTCAGAAGCCATCATCATCAGACTCAGGTGAGATCTAATTGGCTTGTAATGCCTTTCACTGTGAAGTCAAGTATAGTTGTACATACTAATTCGAGCGCCTGAATTTTTCAAATTAGTGGCACACAGAGTTGTAATATTTCTATAAAAGAAAGTAGGTCCCAAATAGCAAAAGGATTTCTGCATTTTGGAGTCTTCTGATAGTGCTTTCACAAATGTACTTTGTGATTTCACCACAAGCTTAAAGATCCTGTGAGAATCCCTTCTTTTGGCTTTCAGTCTGTATGTTTTGAGCTTGCTCACCCTGAGCTGGCCCTTGGCATGTACCATGACCACCAAAGCAGCATGTAGTTTGGCAGATAATGCCTGGTAGCTCTGTGGTGCTCTTCTGTGCACCACTGTTGAATGAGCTTGCCATTATATTCTTGGTGAAAACATTGTGAGGTGCATTTTCTGTAAAAATAGTCTAAAACTAGCTCAGTTTTTGCATTACGTTTAAAACTTCTCTTCCTTCTTTCTAGGTGATTTCAGCCTGGAAGATGCTCTTCATCCTGGTAAGTATCATGTTTTCCTGGATACTGCTCAGTGGTACTTGGTGCAATGTCTATCTATTACTTAAATGTAATAAGGATGCTGAGTTGATTAAGGTAAAAGACTGCAGATAAAAATAATTGCAGTCTAGTTATGTTTATTTACCTTCATTTTTAAGGGTCTGGATCACAAAAACTGTATGTATTTCACTCATTTGTTAGACAAGTCCCACTTGTTTCATTGCTGTGTCTTCACTAGATGGCACTAATTCCATAAACTATTACTTATGGAAGTAGTTTTTAAATCTGAAGTAATCTCTTCCTTTCCAGGAAGTAATTTTGGTAGCACAAGGAAATATTTATCTGTTTGAAATAATACAAGAGAAGGTACTCTTTTTAATGCGCTTCAGCTCTGCAGTGTGGGCAGCAGTAGAAATTGCAGTATTTTTTTCACTCAGCCAGTAAAAAATGCATCCAGTTAGGCAGATAATGCACAGTAGCTTTTTGAGTACCACCACTGGACCTGTTGCAGTATAGACAGCTTTCCTAACACAGGGCATACAGTTGTAAGACAATAGCACTGTTTGCTGCTCTGTTTGATTTAGCCCTTTGAAGTTTTGTCTCTCTTAAAACAGTCTGTTTCCAACTGCTGACGGTTTTGAAAACAGAATTGGCTAATTGGGAAACAGTTGGCTGAATGAATCAGATGGTTCACGTAGTTGAAGAGAGAGGATCCTTTATAGGATGGCAAGCCTAAGTTGGGGTCTTAGAACTGTGCTCTGGAGGTGCCTGCCTCTTTGCTTTGAATATGCAGAGAGCCTTAGGAGACCTGATCTGACTTTGCTAGAGCTGGGAGGAAGCAATACCATGCAACATCAAGGAGAAGTAGCATACAGAAGAAATGGGCCACTACAGTGGTTCAGCTGTTGGTGAAAACACGGTTTTAGAAAGCACTGCTGGTGTGTAAATTTGATGTGGGCAGCAAAGACTGTGACCAAACAGTACAGAGATAATTACTAAGATATCTTATTCTGCTATTTTGTGGCAAGCTAAATGAAGTTTCACCGTGGGGACCATATTTCTACTTCTATTGTGTGTATCTTGTCCGTTTTTTTGTTTTTTGTTGTTTGGTTGGTTGGGTTGGGTTTTTTGGGGGTTTTTTTGGTTTGGTTTGGGTTTTTTTTTTTAGAGTGAGGTACCAGCCTCTATTATTGGTTAAAATCTGGTAGTTTTAAAGGAGGAAACAGACAAGTAATCTGTACCTGGTAGAAAAAATTAAGGAAGTTCAGCATTGGAAATCAGATATGCAAACTAAAATACTGCATAACACTTACTGAGTTCTTCTGTATATGTTCAGTTATAGCAAGGGTCTGACATACAAGCTAATGTAGCAGAAAAACTGTTAATTGCATTAAAGTACAGTGTTTAACCTAAAATAACAAAACAAATACAGCATTAGGTAATGAAAGGAAATGAAAATGATGTGGGGAAGATTTGATACAATTTTTTAGGTCAGATGGTCTTTCAAGATCACTACATGCTCTGTTTTTGGTCTCTTCACGCTAGTAACTTTGCTGACCTTATTCTAACCTTTTTTGTCTATAGATGACTCCAAACCAGGTCCACCTGCAACTCCTAGAGACACTGGTAAGACTGACGTAACAGGAATTTCTGAACAGTAGAAAAGTATTTGTTAATCTTTCATAGTCCCTTTCAAAGCTACTGTGTTGTAGTCTGCTTTTGATATCTTAACGTTTTTCTTTTTTTTTTCCTAAATATCTCTTTGTGTGTAGATAACCCCAAGCGAGGTCCACCTGCACATCCTAAAGACACTGGTATGGCTTCTAGCACAATCTCCTGGATCGTGACATGGTTTTACTACCACAGTTAAACTTCTCGTAATTATTGCTTGTTAAGTGGCTGCTATGTATGTCAGGTGTTGCATTGGATAAACACAGAGGATTGAGGAAAAATTGTCTTGCAAATAAGCTTTGCAGTAGTCTTGAAATTTCATAACAAACCTGTTGAGTCGCTTTCCATTCACTTAAGAGCGGGATGGTGTGGGGAGGAGGAAGGATGGGACAGAGTGTGTGTGCTTGGGGCAATGCTGTTCTTGGCTGCTTATGGTGGAGCACCTGTGTATTGGATTGACTCCTTTCATCTTTACAAACTGAATCTCTGCTAGTCATGCTAAAAAGTAAGTAGAAACTACCTGTGATCTGTAGTCTTAAAGCATCTAAATTAAAGGTAAAGCTCAAAGTTAAAGGGTTCTTTTTTTTTTCAGTGTTTTTTTTAAAGGCCCAGTTAAGAAATAAAATTATTTTGTGTTAGTAAGGTAGGCTTAAAATATACGTTCTTCCCTGCTTGTTGTGCTTTAGAGGTCTTCTCTGTCTTTGCCTAACTCAGAACAAAACAGATTCAGATCGATGCAGCTGTGATGATGCCATTATCCATGAATATGCTGGTAAAGAGTCCTTACCTGGAATGCAAGCCCTGGTTCTTCCTTCTCCTTCCTGATTTGCAGCAGATACTTGAACTCAGATCTTGCATGCCTCAGTACAGTGCTTTTGCCATCCAGCTAAAACATCCTCTGATGCAATGCTTTTAGCTTTGCTGCTTGAAACAGATTGGCTTTGCATAAACTGAAGATTCATTTGGCAGCAGAGGGAAGGAGGAGAACTCGGGCCCCATGAGGTAGGGTCCAGTAGAAAAGGAGAGGGACTGGTTCAATGTCCTGCAATAAGTCAGAGGAGGGAATTACATTTGGATCTTCCCCTCATCATGCAAATACTGCAGACACTGGACTGTAGCATGTTGAACTTTTTCCTCTAGCTACTGTGTACAGGTTCAAAAGACTGGTTGTGACTTTGAAACCCAACACAACTGCAGCCTTGAAAAGAAATGGTCCTTTCCTGTCCGTGTCCTTTCTCTGCTTCAACAGGATAGTGAGACTTGGTCTGTTCAGTTAAGCAGTTTACACGGCTTCTTGCTTGCTTAGTCTATGACTTGTGCAGTACTACCTGCTCCTGGACACTGACTTCTCTCAGTTGTTCAGGAAGTCCAGAGGCAGTAGTGCTGCTGTCAAACCGTATAGTGCTGAGCTGAAGGGACCTGAGATTGGGAGGGCTTTTGAAATGTGGACATGTTGTGACTATGACACTGAGCCTAAGACCACCACGAACTCAGCTGAACAATCTTGAGAAAACTTCCATGTCATTATGTGCCTTGAGATGTCTTTTCACTGAACTTAAAATGTGTAAAATAATTTTATTTTTTATAGGCAAACTTGATGATTCAGATCTATACGACGGCGGTTTACCAAACAGAGGAGGTCATGGTAGTGGCAGCAATGGTAAGATAGTAGATTGTGCTTCGTATCGATCCTATGGGCACCTGAGCTTTTGATAAAAGCTTGCTCACAAGCTGGTTATCATGGTCTAATTCGTAACACCTCTGGTTCTGATATCTGAAACTTAAGAGCATACCTTCCAGTTCAAAAGCAATGTATTCTGTCTCTGCCAAAACCTCCCAGATATTTAAGAGGTAAAACTGGTCTAGACGTAAAACCTTCAATGATTTTTACTGTTACGTTAAGAAAGGTGTGTTTTAAAACTGAGATGTAAATGTGGTGCTTATTTCAAAATTCACCATGACTATAGTTCTTAAAGGTATGCAGGTATTATTTTCAGATCTTCTGTGACATACTCTCAGTTTCTTTTATTTCTTGTGGTTAGGAAGCCCAGGGCTGGGCCAGAAGAAGGTCTGCCATGTGTTCTCAAAGATTTCATCTGTCCCAGAGGACAAATTGATCCTTATACTTCAAAGTCATGTAGGGTATTCCTACTCTGAGCAGTACAAAACTATTTCATAGCTTACTCTTTGAGTAATCTGCCATGTCTCATCATTATGGTGCAGCTCAGTACAGAGATGGTCATTGGGACCAAGCTGCACGTGATAATGATCGTCATTAAGATGGGGTTAGTCATCCCTGTGTGCATTACTGCAACTTTACTGTTTCCAGATCAGAGTTAGCGTTAATATCTTGATGTGGTGTTGAGATGTGCCACTGTTTACTGACTTCTTCAGAGAGTTGTCCTATACAGAGATTACTGATACTAATTTTTTGGGAAGCGTTCACCCTCTGATACTAATTTTTTGGGGCAGCAATGTGAAAATTGGCAGGGGCAAGAAGCATCTGTTGAGACTCGTGTGGTGTTTTCATCTGCACGGGTTCCTGCTTCAGTGGTAAAAGTTGCATAGTGACAAATAAAGATAGTATTTACAGAACTTCTGTTTGTTTGCTAAGAGAATTGCAAAGGTATTTAGTAAATGAGGCTGGGATTTTAGGAAGAGATAGTTGGTTCCATGGAAATACAATTGAATGCTACCCTGAAATTATATGCTCTTCCTCTCCACTGAGTATTCTGTGGTGGGGGCAAGTTGATTAAACCAGATTTCACAGGTGTGCTGTGCTGATTTTGTAGAAGTGCTGAGCACCCAAGGCTGAAGTTGGCCATGAGCTGTGCTTTGAAAATAGAAAGTTTGAGTGCCAGAGCTTAGCACTGTATGGATATAATAGATGGCTTGTAATTTTGCATGGTTAATTGATTAAAAGGTTGTCAATTGTTATATGACTGTTCTTTGAATGTGTAAAATCTAAACCTTTTGTTCATTTTTACAGAACGGAAGGACCCAAGTCCAAATAATGGCCAAACAGCTGAGGGTAAATATATAAATTTATTTCTGTGATAGATCTAGCTATGAAAGGGTAGCTTTTTTTAATTAGTGGAACTTACAACAGGCATACTTAAGTTGCTTAACAATAGGCATTGCTAAGAAATCAATGGTTATAAAATTAGAGTGTTCAGTTTTCATTATTCACAAAGACAGAGTTGATTACTACAGTTTCATGTAATAATTTCAGTTTACTGTTTTTTGGAAATGTTCACAGAGTTTACTTTGAGACAATACAAGTTTGACATTACTTTCAATTCTGAAAAATGTATACAAACTTTTTTTTTTTTGCCCCCCCCCCCCCAGCTTCTCAGGGAGCCATAGCTGGAATTGTTAGTGCTGTGTTTGCTACTGTAATTGGAGCAGTATCTAGTTTCATTGCTTACCAGAAGAAGAAACTCTGTTTCAAACAAAGTGGTAAGAATTCTAAATTAGTTTTGTTTTCTACTGTCTAAAGAGATGTGGTTTTGTATTTATATGGGGGCTAGAAATTGATCTTATGCATGAGGTAGTTTTAATAGCATGGTGAATTTATGTTCACGGGGAGTAACCTCTCTTACTAGTCATCTAAGACAGAGTGTCTGAAGAATGTCTCACCCAAAATTTAGACTTTCAGAAGGGTCTGCATTTCTTAAAATAAAAGCACTTTCTGCTAAAGAGTAAGCAGGAGAGACTGCAAGAAAACATTTCTTTAAGGAAAATTGAGTGCAAGTTGGGGATTAGACGCTATTTTCGTGGTGAAAAATACTTTGTTATTTCTAATTTTGTAAATCTTGCCTTTGTGTTTTCACAAGATGTTTGCCTGCACACTAGTTTCCTGACAGCTACCCGGATATTCATCTCCAAATGATTCTTTCTTCTGAGTCATCTATTGCTTGCTATCTGCTTCCTTTCCACCTAAATAAGATATAACTTGTATCAGAGAACTTTGGGAGTATTGTGGGTGATAGGTGGGGCAGAAGCTTTGGTTTTGTCCTTTCTAGTCTTTCTGACTGGTTGGTGAAGGGAGATGATAGAGCAGTCATCCAGACAGGCACTGCTGGTTTTAATCTGGGAAGTTTGGAAACTGAGTAACATCTACCACGCATGTTAAAATTAGCATGCAGGCAGCACAAGGGCAACTCAATTACTATCAGCAGCCCAGATTCTTCAGTGCTGTTTCTTCTCTCAAATTATCTTCATTAATCAACAACTTTGAAGATAAGAGAATTTGAATGCTAAACATCTGTTTTTTTCCTAGCAGATGAAGAGAATGTGAATATGGAAAGCCATCGGGGAGCACAGTCTGAGCCACCTGGTAAGAGAAGAATCTAGATGGAAGATCAGCTTTTTGGTGGGGATCCTATTAAACTCATTTTACTGACATCTAACATAATGGAGAAAATTACTTAAGCTGTTTTGTTTTGTTTCACCAAAAAAATGTTTGTAACTACCATGACAACTTAGAATTGAATCAAGATTTCAGTTCTGATAATATGGCCACTTCTCTAGTTTTTATTCTTTGAACAGATTGGTTTATTGCCTTGAGGAGTCCTTGAAATACAGAAGCTAGAGAAAGCAAAGAATTGAATTTTCTCTGCAAAAGTGTTATTAAAGGCAATTATGAAAGCACAAGCCTGACCCTTTCGTGTGATACATAACTGCAGTTAGCTGACAGGTGTTTTATTAATGTATGTTGTGTCTGATTGGAATCTGATACCTTTTTTGATTGTAAACCCATATAGAACTCTGCAAGAAAGTATATTAAAAAATGTTAATAGTTTCTGGGCAGAGGTGAAACTACACTGGGGGCAAGGAGGTCTGAACTTAGTAGCATGTTGTTGTAACTAAAACATTCTCTGTTGTGAACAGAGAATGATTCTTATATGAAAAAATCATCAAATAATAAATTTTTCTACAATGGTGACAGCTGTGGAAGGATCTCTTTTAAAGCAACAAAAACCCTAACAACTTCACCCTTCCAGGTATGGTTGTCTGGGGTACTTGACTGATGGAATAGATGATTAACTCCAGGAAAGCTGTAGACAGATCTGGAGGAAACAGTATTGGTGAAAACTTGGCCTTCTAGCCCTTGTGACTGGTCAACATAGGAAGCAGCAGTACAAACTCATGCTGAAGCTTGTTGAGAGTCTTTGAAGCACTGAATATTAAAATCTCAAAGCAGTATAGATCTGCGATATATTCTTCTGTGGGCTTAATCTAAAACCTGCAGAACTAGTTCTGGGCTTTTTATAATTTAAAAAAAAAAAAGAAACCTTATGTCTCCTAGGTATTTCATCAGTTTGCTAAAAACTTCCATCTGGCTCATGATCCTCTTTATAAACATTTTTCCTTTAAGCTGTTACCTATATAAAACTCTCAAGGAGAAGACATTTTCTTGTGACTGGCTGTTGAAGTCAGGACTGGAGATGGGCGGGTATCCTCAATTCAACTATGCATTAGTGAAGCAAGCAGTTTTGTCCAAAGACCTCTACCAAAGGCAGTTAACGTATGAGTTGGAGTCAGGATATGCTAAAATTTTGGCCAAGATTCACCTGAACTCAGATGTGAAATGAATCAGATGATGCATACTTTATTTTAACCAATAAAATCAAATGTGACATGTTATCATAAATTATTACTTCTGCCCACATATTGATGTCATGTTACTTCCCAAATTTCATACCTCTGTTATATTTTGCAGGCAAGTGTGAGCATGTTTTGAGCCAAGAAACTGGGCAATCATGGTCAGCATGCTGCTACTCCTGATCTAAGTTCTGGGAGTCAGCAGACATTAGCTCTGCTTTCGGTAATATAGTGTTGATGTACCTAAATGGCTTCTAGTTAGAAGCAGTCTTGCATTAAACCAGGTCAGATGGCATGGCAGAAGAGGTTTGCATTTTTAAAATTTTATGTAGACTTTGACTTCCTGAAGTCAAAGGTTAGTCCTGAAGCCTAGGTTAGTGCTTTCTTTCAACAAACCACTTTTTCTATCCGTTACGCAGACTGTACTCCATTTCATTTTTGCATCCAGAAAACTGCAAGTCTGACACTGCATGTTGGGTTGTACTGCAAGTGTAGATAGCTACACGGATCTAGTAGGATGTGTTTATTTGAGTGAGAAATCTGGGATGTAACATGCCTTGGTATGCACGGTGCTGGCTTCACAGAATCAAGCCTCTGCTTACTTGAATTTATCTCACAGTTTCAAATGCCTGATAAAAAAGTCTGTTGTCCATATACAGTGTTACGCAGTAATACATAACTTACGATGTATACTAACTTAGTGTACTAATCTTGAGTTGTTTTTCACTTTTTAGTTCAGCGCACACTTCTGGAGAATTAAATTCAAGAAAACATGATGAAGAACAGATCATTGAAACTGGATAGAGAGCCTGCATTCTGCCTGAAAAAAGAAAAAAAAAAAGGACACAAAAAAAGCATAATGTAAACAGCAGTGTCTGAAACTGCATGAGAAAACAGTTCTTGTTTGAAACACATCTGGGAGTGTGACTTAGACCTGAGTACTTCTCTCTGGTTAGCCCTGTGAAGCATTGTTGCACACCAATATATGGCCTTAATGACAGGAGTGTAGAAGTATGTTGTGCCTTTACATTCTTGCCTTTACTCCTGTGACAAATGGGTGTGTCTCAAGTGCATTCAGTATGGTTTTTTCCTTACCTCTCCAAAACCAATAAGCAATTAATGTTTTGTTATGCTATTGCTTTCAGGCGGTGCAAACATTTTTTTAATATCCTGAACGCAGTGAGTGTACCAACCAAACAGCTGGGTGTATGTTGTGGGCACCTGAAAGCAAATGGCTCACTGTGTGTGGGTAATGGATGTGGGTGCGGGTGCTGCTGATGCAGTCTGTGTAGCTGCCTGGGTCAGCCACCAGGGAAGGGATACTTGTTCTTGAGCATCCGAGACAAAAATTCAGTTTTGTTTTTGCATTTTTTTCGTTGCATCTGTCTGGTACAGATTCAGAACACCCAAACTAGTGCACACAGGCCCTTCATCCTTTCTGGCTCTTCCTGCTTAGCAAGTATTGAGCTGGTCAAATGTGGAAAAGCCTGATTAGCAAATCAGAACCATAATTGGGTTTTGTAGATCTGGTAAGATTGATGTTTGGCAGTTGTCTAAACAATTGTGGACGAAGTATTGGTGAGTGAGGATTAACATCTTCAGGCCTCCATAACCAAAAACTTAACAGAAAATAATGTTGAATTCAGAAGGCTTAAAAGACAGAAACAGTTTGAAAGTACATAATAGCAAGACTGACAGAACAACTTAGCCTCATTCCACAAGCATCCTTTGAATAATACAAATAGTGTATGTGTGAAGAATGCTTTTGGACTTGTGAAGGATTGCCATCGGGATGAGGACCTATGATTGCATCCTCAACTGAAAGCACTTGTGAGTTTTGCTGTTGCTCTTGAAAGCCACAGGAAGGTTTCAAGGATTTGTGGAAACGTGGAAAGATGCAACTCATAACAGTTAAAGGACTAAGTCTGGAATAATAACTAATTCTGTCTGGAAGGAATAGTGTGACCAGTTCTGTTGGCTTTCATTCTAATTGTTTCCAATTTTCATGCAGTTTTACAATATGTGTCTTACTAATGTGCTTCAGCCTCCTGGCAGAGTTCTACAGAAAGGTGTCATTTCATGGAACATCTTAGCAGTCATTATGAATTTGGATATTAAACATGTAAATATATCTGTGCATTCAAATATGAATGTATGCCAAGGATAATTCATTTAAGAATTTCTTGTACATGTTTCTTAGCTTGCAACAAAGCTCTACACAGATTTTAGTATTTTGTTATGAAATTAATTTGTAAACCTCTTTTTGCCCCACTTCTGCTTTTAGTATAAATGTGCTAAAACTTTTAAGTGTATTTGAGGGTGCAAAAGTGATTTTTATATAAACATTTGAACTATGTAAATACAAAGAAATGGAATGTACTGCTTACCTGCATGAATAAACAGGTATCTTGTATCAATGCCAAGTGTAGAAATAATGGAAATAAGCCAGTGTTTCTTAGGGATAGAATGGCAGGGGAAGCTCAAACTAGCTTTTAGCTAACCAGACTCTTGAATCTATCTTCAGCTTTTGCAAGCCTAAAAATTACTTACTAAAACCTCTTATCAACATTGTGATTTTTCTAAAAATAAATTAAAAAAAAGAAAATGTTTTTGTATATTCCTTTGTAGTAGCTCTAGAAATACAAAAGTTTTGGTGCTCCACCAGAGAGTTTTTCTGTCTGTTGACGGATCAACAATTCAAGTTTATTTCTTACAGACGTTTTAATCATTTTAGAAGGAAGTTGGCCAGTAGCAACAAAGCTGTGAATTGCTTTCACAGGGTGCTTACCAGGGTGAAGTGCAGAGAAGACCTCTATCTGTGTGAAGGACAGCACCTGGATTTGGTAACACAGAATCTACTGAAAATATGCACAGCAATAGAAGGCTTAGTATGGGCAAACTTAACGGTGTTTGCGTTGAGTGTCCCTCAGCCACCTGGCATCGCAGCCCTTAGGAGTTGAAACTTTTGCAGGGCCATGTGTCGTTGTCTCACCTTGTGATATGAGAGGACCATAACTAAATGAGATGGCAATGGTTGCCAAGTGACTGAAGAGTAGCAGATTTACTGATTTTTTTTTTCGGTCTAAACGGGCATAGATTGCTGCACGAAATTTGGGCACAGCTATATGCCACGAAACAGGCAAACCTGAAGGTGATGTTTGGAGGGAATTCCTGTTGTAATGATGATTTCATCTCCTCTGGCTTTGTCCATTTATGGCTTCACAGGCTGGAGTTGTGAGAGAAGGAGGAAAGACTGGCTGCTGCCACCTAGGAAGAAAAGGCTAAAGAGAAGGCTTGAAATTTCAGGCTGTTCTCTTGTGGTGAGCAAGAAACTGCCAATTTATGGGTTTCTGTTACTTATCTGTGGATAAAATGTAGCAGTTCTCTCTCTCTCTTTTTTTTTTTTTTTCCCAGTTACCAGGGTATTAATTGCTATGTTGCTCTTTGCCTCGCTACCCATTGAGACTTTGATCTTTGGCCTTCCTAACTCAACTGCTCTTGCATTGCGTAACTAAATATCCAAATTCATTATTTCTCACCTTCATTGGGTCAAGAAACATTATCAGTTAACGATTATTCTTCACCCTACTGAAGTATTTTATGGTTATCTCCCACAGATCAGCTGCTGCCCATCGTGGCCTTACAGGCTGTCAGTGACTTTCAGATCCCAATTTGGGAATTAACGTTCTAGTTTCTGTAAGAGTTTTGATCAGACTGTTGCAGTTGGGTGAAAAATTACCGTCCTTTGCGCAAATTGGAAGTTGGCTCCTGGTGAAGTACCTTCACCATTAAGCTGAGTTTAAATGGATGGCAACAGAGCTCTGTCCCAGTCCTGTGGCACACCCTCTTCAGTTCTGGTTTTTTCCAGTCTACTTCCTTTGAGGAGGGGGACTTACCTTCAGTAACAGGAGGAAAAAAAGCAAAGCAGGATCTTCTTGTAGAATATCATGTCGCTTTAGCTTCTACAAGGGAGCTGGGGTGGCCGTTTAGTTCATCCTATCAGTGAAAGGACTGCTTGAAAAATGTTTTGACTGTTTTCAAATGTGAAGTCTATTTCAAATACTTATCCAAACCTACCCAAATGAATTCATCGGGCTGTGGAGATGAAAGCAGGCGATTCTTAAGCATAAAATTTGGCAGCTTTTTACTGCAGCTCCTATTCATGCTCATTTCAGTATCTGCCAAATTTTGAATACAAAGGAAAACTTTTTGGTGCACTCAGTTTTCAGTGTACCTTGGGCTGAATTACACTCCCAATTGTTCATTTTGGTGTTTTTCTAACTAATTGTTTTAGGCCACTATCTAAACCGTACTGTTCTCTGTGTGTTTTTCACTTGACAAGTTTATGAAACAAACCTTAACCTTTTAATAAACTGAAAAGGTTATTTTCTTTTTGCTCTTTTCACGCAGATATAAAAGACACATTTGAAAGAAAGTGATGAGATTATTAGGAATAGGAAAAGGACTTGAATGGAGCAAAAAATACAGTTTTTTTCAAACCCCTGTATTTAGAGTACTTCAAGAACCACAAGAATGAAGTACTAAAATGCATATTCCTCCATCTGCTTGTGAAACTCCATTGAAGTTTTAGCTAGCGTGTAGTAATTGTATTCTTCCATTGCCAAGAAATTGTATCACTGATTCGCTTGTGTATTTGGCTTATATTTAAATTAATGTCTAGTATTACCAGATGTTTCAATATTTTAATTAAAATACTTCCGTTTTTATGACAAAAGATTAATACTGTCAAATATTAGTGGCTTTCCCTAGTAGTTCTAGTGTATAATTTGGTTCTTTCATCTCCGCTAGACTCATACAGCAGGTCACCCATGCCAAAAAGAGCAATGTCTAACCTCTGCCCACAGGAAGGATGGGGCTGCAACTGGGGTGAGTCGTGACTGTCCTCTGCTGCTCTTTTAGTTTGTCTCATCTAAAAGAGGCCTGATGGGCTAAAAGTATGTGGTGCAGAGAATAGACAGACACACTGGCTCTGTTTCTCCACCCATTTGCTATTTCTTAATACATTGTTTTTCATGAAAGAACAAGTAAAAAAATTTGGCAAGTCATCCACCTTGTCAGGTGAGTATTAGACAGAACTTTCTTTTCCCTTTAAATAGAAAAAGATAGGTCAATGATTTCTCAAAGTGATAAAAATGCAATTTATGGTCAGGTATAAGGCCTTATATTTGTTTTTGATATGTAATATTGTTTACTTGATATCTCGGGCAAGCAGTTGCATGTCTTTGACAGAGGGAGATGAGATTACGAAGTTCCTGCAGTGCACTCCAAGAACAGGAGTGGGATAAGTATTTCAGACATCCTGACTCCAGTGCTAGGTCCGCTCATTCCTGGGCCTTATTTCTACTGGTTTCATTTAGCTAGACAGAGCAATAGCAGGCTTCAGAAGAACTAGACAAGGGGTGCATCATCTTCAAACTTAATTTGAGAATGTTCAATATCCCAATGAACTAGTATCAGCAGACAGGTGAGATAACGCATTTTGGGAAGACTTCACTTACAAGAACAACTGTTTTGAAGTAAAGTTACAGCATGTTGGTGAGCTGCTTGGACTTGCCTGGGACTAGTACATATCCTTGCTAACTTTCCTGTTCCTTTCAGGCAAATTCATCACTGATATGAAGATTAGCACATGTGTGCTCGCTTTTGTTATTCTGGAAAAAAATAAACAGTAGACTTACAGGATTGCTCATGTCATGGTATAATTCTTGTTTTAACTGGCTGACAAAGTCACCTTTTGTGACCTCAATGTCCTTAACTCTTCTGAGATTGAGCAGTTGGCCCTGACAAGGGTAATGATGATTCATAAATTGAGCTTTAGAGCTTCTATTACTAGCTTAAAAGTAGTTAAGCCACGTGATACAATAAGCCAGGTCTTTATAAACCATTCTGTGGGTTCAGATGTGGGGGGGGCTGACCTACTTGAACATCAAGCTTCTCAAAGATCCAATATCACCGGCTTCTATCAGTCCAGTTCATGTTGCGTCAGTTTTTTGTAGATAGCATAAAAGCATGAATTCAGAGCACGCGCTGTATCCCTTGTTCCAGGTGACTCAACAGAAATGCAGTTGGGGCTGGCCCGTGCCCCACGTCAGACTGAACCAGCCAGCAGCACCGCGACCGTACAGATCGGCCGTTCCTGGTAGCAGCGTCCTGAGCAAATTTGCTGCCCTAGCCAAAACGGCGCTGACAAAACCGCCTGCAGCTCACCCCCCAGCGAAAGGGAGGACGCGCACCCGTCTCCTTGCTGGCGCCGGGCACCGGTGTGACGGTGGCAGTCCAGTCCAAGAGACAAGTGCGCCAGCATATGTGTTTGCTAGAGAGAGGCTATGACAAAACTGGGTTTAAATCTCATCAGTGATTTTAAAATATGTTCACATGTAGATGGATGCACGATTTTTGTTCATTTTCCAAAGCTTTGTGTTCTCATGCTCGACACTATCTGAGATGTCTCTCCATGTAGGATATGCATGGATATTTATATTTAAAAATGTATCTAAATCAATGGAAAAAAATCATGACAGACAATGTTTACCCTGTGAAGATAAGCATCCGCTGGGGAGCTGAGCGTGCTTCAGTTCAGTAGTCCAATATCACATTTAAAGTTCATAAAATCGGGGTTTTGTCATCCCCCTGTCGACAATCCCCAAGCCTCTGTAAAGCAGATTCTAGGCCTCCGCTTCCCTCATGCAGCGGCCTGAGTTAGCGGTTACAACTCCGACGGGATTGTCTTTATCGGCAGCTGTTGCACAGCCAAAAAGTGAGCTGGCAAGCAGGGCTTTGAGGACAGCACACCCGAGAGGTCTCCTCCACGTACGCTTCGGAGAAAGCCGGTCTCCTCTCGCAAGCTGCTTGAGCTCCCACAGCACCACACCCTGCTTTGAGGCTGAGGATGTCAAACAGGTCGGCTTTCCCTCCGGGAAGGAGGTGGATCGGGAGCGCGCTGGCTCCCTCCTCATTGGGTGCTGCCGCCGGTTCCCCGGCGCTCACGCTCCCTGCCTGCACCATAAATAGATTTCTTGGCGGGCGGGTGGCACCTACGGTGCTGCTCACGGCTTGGCCGCAGTGTGGTGGTTTGCTGCTGTTACTTGCCCTGTACCAGAAGAGGTTTTGGGGGACTTTTCTCTCCTTCTGTGGTGCTTGAGTGTGAGAGAACTCTTTGGACGGAGCTGCTGATTCCAAGCGTCTCCCTTAAACCTCGTCACTGCAGTTGCAACATCTACCATCATCGCTGGAAAAAAAACAACCAGTGCAATCAAGGCACCGCACAGAAGACCATGGGGAATTTCAGAAGTGTACTTCTTTTGTGCCTTGGCTTTCTTCTAGTCCATGTAAGAGGTAAGTGACCTTTGCCTTGGCTTATTTCTAGGGCATGATTATTAAAAACGAAAAAGAAACAACTAAAAACCTGAATCCCAAACCCTAAAAAAATGTGCTTGTTTATTTAGAAATGCTTGCTGGCGTTATTTTTGGTGCTACTGTTTCATGAGACGCATTCAAGAGTGTTTAGATAAGTACTTCTGCAGTTTCTGAAGAGATGTATATCTTTTGGATGATCGCTTGTAATAGTCGTGCTAGTTGGAGTTTGTTTACTATAATTTCTTATTTCTCTTTAGTGTTTCTCACGTAAAATTATTCACAAGCTTAGACTTGAGTATAAACTTTTTAAATGGAAGCTGTAAAATGAGACCTTCCAGGGGAACTTAAAGTTTCCGAAGAGATCCTTAGTCAAATACTAACTTCATGTTTTTAGAGCTTTTCTTGGTTATTGATATTTTGAAACATATTAGTTGTATTGTAAAAACAAATTCTGATTAAATTTAAAGATGCTTATGCTTTCATATTGGTGCTTATGCTTTAATAATTATAAAATAATAATGTATTAACTTTAGCCAACATTTTCCTGATTATATAAAATCCACAGACAAGCATCCATTCTTTTTTTTTCATGCAGGATTAATGAAGAATTGAATACATTTTGTATATATTTTTTGACAAACAAATAGCAGTTGGGAAAATGTAGTCCTTTTACATTGAGTCGGTTTTCTGTATTCAAAAGTAACTTTCTTTTAGCAGGACATTCTGTAAAACTTTTTTTGATATCAAACCAAATAGGATCATCCTTGTGTGCATCTGCCATGTAGTGTACTTTTTATATATATTTTTATATATTTTTTTAAATGTTACATATATATGTTCTTTTTTATATATTGGCGTTACTTCAAAAACTTGTAGCACAGCGTTCGACTGCAGGAAGAAATCAATCATTAACCACTAGTTCCAAAATTGCTGCTGCTGCTCATCCTCCCACCACCCCCAATTTAAATGGAGCCCCCAGGAGATCTTGCAATGATGGGCAGTGAGAAAAACTCGACTTAAATTAGTGCCATAGTTCCATTTTAACAAACAAGGAATTATTTAGAGGTTCTCGGCGAGTAACGTGGCATAGAAAGAGCAGAGCAGTAGGACTGCGCTGGCCTGCCCCGTCGCGTGTTGTGAACAGGGATGATTCACACGGTCTCTCATCACTGGCATGTGGACTTTCTTGTTCTGGAGGACTCTTATGTTGGATATTTCTGTTCAAACAATCTGAGCATAGGCAAGCCAATCTCCAGATACTCTGTCACTTTAATTACAAGGATAGTCAGCCTAACCGTTCCTGCTTTATACGTGTGCTAATTTAGAGACAGTTCAGGCCCTGCTTTGGGGAAGAAGTCATTGCCGAAAGCTGCTGCGGCCTTTGGGCACAGTCTTATGACTGTGGGAACTATTTAATCCACTTTGGAAAGCAAAATTAATTATTTTAAGTCTATGGCAACAGCCACTGAATTTTATCATCGAAGTATTTACTATGTTTCAGGGGACATTTACAGGAACCACTACTCAGTCTTAATCAAGGCATGATACGAGACAGGCTTGGCCATGCTGGTGAAAAGGTGGTCTAAGTCCTTATGATAGGAACGTCTATGGCATGATTCATCTTTTTATATGCAGCCTTAATTCTTATCTAAGCTGTAACCATCTGTGATATCTTCTAGAAACTACTGTGCCACCACGGCCAGGCCAAATCACATCACTGCTCTTACCATCTAGCATTTCTGCGGGAGTTCGAAATGGACAGACGCGAGACGATCAATATGATCAAGCGAATGCCCTTTATTGCATACAAAAATACTCCTTTTATATGATTTCTATGTGTCCACGCGCTCAAAGCAGCCCTCTAAATGGTTTACATCCCAAAAGCACGCGCCTACTCTCCTACGATT
>JAVJGH010000054.1:12171410-12181517 GCA_035590175.1 Aviceda leuphotes
GGGCCACTCACAGAGGTCTCTTGTTTGAGCCTATCTACTTGTACAGTTCTCGTGTAACGTGACCGTCATTAAGCCTGAAACTCTCAGGCCAAATGCCTGGAAAGGGCTGACAGCTTCATGAACCCCACAGGGACAGAGAGAAGCTTTGGCTGAACAGCCCACGCCATGGCCTAAGCTCCGCTGCCTCGCGACACACGGCTGAAAATGGGTAAGGTGTGCAAACGTACGATGCTGCTTCATCAGAGAGCCCAACTCTTTGGCTCTGCCTGTAATTTTACAGCGCACACCAGTTTCTTCTGCACTCACTCTGAAGCAAAATATAGAAAATTATATATGTTGTATTTTATGTATGCAGGGCATATCACATCATAAAGAATGGCAGCTACCTTTGAACAGCTGTTGTTTGTCCACAGCAAAGCAAACACCGTAAACTAGAAGATTTTCTTTCACGTTTGATGAGACTGTGCTGCACAAACCTAAAGCAGTACTGCCGCTCCTGCTTTATTAGTGCATCTTATTTGCTGGTAATTATTTAAATGTGTTCTTGTATGAATAAGTGAGAGAGACCTTTTCATTTCCCTTGAATTCAAACTGTAAACAGAAGTGGCCTAGGAAAAAACATGAAGCCAATAATCAGGTCCATATGCTGTGGTCTATAGACTGGAACTTAGATCTTAATTACAGATTTTAAAGCATACTCATTTTCCACCCCAACATTAAGGGGTTGTAGTGGCAATCATTGCTTATGGAACTAAAGGGCCATGATGGAAAAAAAAGCTACAGTATCCTCATCAGGAAATATGGATCATGAGGGATCATCAAAGAAATAGTACCTGCTCATCGAGATGTTGTCCAAAGTGTCCACTCTGGGGCGTAAACCTCTGTGTTTTCCCACAACTTTTCTTACATGAGTAATTTCCTTTAAACAAACATAATTGCTTCCTGAATAAAGTTGGTCAAAAAATGGGTATGTTCTGAATCACATACCCGGGAGAATACATCCATTTTTCTCATTAGAGAGGAAATATGTCTCATGATTGTATAATAATCAGAAATGATCTATGCAAAGAATAACTTATCATTTCAGCTGAAAAGAACATAAAATGGGTCCCATGAGCAGTTTTGGTAACATATTGTTCCTTTTTAGAAAATTTTTGTTCTCATTTGTGAGTCACCCACTTCTTCCTCAGTCTCTGCCAGCTTCATAACATTTTAAGTTCATTGTATTCACAAAACAATTCTTAATTACACTGAAGAGATAATTTTTTATATGGTTTTTAAATAATGTAAAATCAACTTATTTTCCTTTTCTATCTAGCTCACATTTCTAAATTAGTTGCTTCTGATTTATTTGTAACACAGGTAATCTCATCCCAATCATATGACTGCTAGCAATGTACTCAAAGCCCATTAATTTAATCACAATAATGACAAATGGATTTATCTAACACACATGTGCCTGTATGCATTTAAGATGTATGTCCACACACATGTATACACACATATAAACACATTTTCTCATGGATCTTAGCTTCATTTTTAATACTAGACTATGCATATTGAATGCCTGAGAAGTTCATTTTGTTCATCGTATAACCTGACTCTCATTTAGCAATATTCATGCTGTCTTATTTAAATCTGTGTCACTTTAATGGCCACAAGCTGTGCTCATATGGATCCAGTGCAGGACTGAGCCTACTTCTGGAGATTAAAAATTGCAGTGATGCCATGGTAGCCTTTTGTCAGAAAACGTAACGATGAACCCGTAACATCCACCTGCAGTATCCGTCCTTGTTCCTTGTAAATCCTCCTCAAAAACTGTGGGACCTCAGACCCTAGTGATCAAACAACTACACAGTTAAAGGGTGATGGATCTGCTCAACATTTAGGTCACAAATTAAACCATGGGCAAAAGATGCTGCTGTCTGCATTTTAGTGACCGGATATTTGGGTCACATTTTTAGAAAACTAGTGTGGGCAAATGTTGGTGAACATTAAATGCACATATGCCTGAGGACACAGCTTTGCAAGGCAGTGCCTTGCTCCGTGATGCTTCAGCAGGATTTGTCTTATATGCAGGGGAACTTACTAAAAGCTGGCTCAGTATCTCTGTGGCAAACAGCAACCGTAACAGTCTCCATAGTAGAGCGAGTGGACTAACGAGGATTCTATATCACCAGCCTTCCACACATGATATTAAAAAGGCTCATAGAAAGTATGGGCATCAGTGAAAGCAAATGTCCTACCCGGAGGAATCATGCCTTTAAAAATAAGTCTAGTAACTTTGAAATTTAAGCTACTATGTTTTGATGCTTGGTTTTATGGAGTCCATTCTCCCCTGTCTGGCTGCTAAAGAAAAGTCTACTGTTAGCTATGTAGGCCAGGTCTACGCTTCAGATTTTTACTGGCACAGCTGCGTGTTTTGGGTGGGGATGAGGGAATTACATCCCAAATAGAGCTGGCAGTGCCAGCAAAAGTCCTGCTGTTAGTATAGTTCATTGTGTTTGAGCAGCCAGTATAAACAGGTTCTTTTGCAATACAAACCGTATATCCATCTGGAAGGCTTGCTTTCTGAGCTTAGCATTTTCTCGTTTGCAGATAAGGACTGTTCTGTGGTGTCAGGCAGGAGCTTACAAGCATTTTTCTCAAATTCTCTGTTATGAATCATTATAGACCACCCAACAAAACCCACTATTACAATAATTTTACTTCTATGTAAAAACAGGGGTACTCCCAGAAGAAAGGCTAGAAGTGATGCCAAGAAATAGCATACTAGCCCAAAGCAGTAATAAGAGATAACTCTGAGATAATACCTCCTGCATAGCTAAATCTCTTCATAACTTTACCCAGGCTAAAAAACCCCAAACAAACAACAAGCACAAAAAACCCCAACCAAATAAAAAAAACCCAAAGGAACAAAGCTGTTTTCTCCCCACTAAAATTTCTCTCATTCTCATTTTCATCAGTAAATTTCCAACTGTTTCTATTATGGAAGCTGGTCCAAAAAAAAAAGGGGGCCATTTTTATATGTGGAATTTCTTTCAGTCCGTTTCTTTTGTGAAGAAGTTTGACTAATTTATTTTCATTGTCATTTATCTTCAAGAGTTCCCTGAAGTGTTTGCCGTTCCTATTGAGCTAAATGTTCTCTGAGTCTCTAATGTGTTTTTGTTTCTAGACCCACCATTTTGCAGATGAAATCTGGGCTGTTCAGCTATTTAACCATCTGTTATCTTCCCAGATTAGATTCTTAAAATGTCTAGGTGCAGTCTCAGAAATGGTAATGAGCATTTAAAATTCTGCTCCACAAAAATCTTACTCCTTGCGGTCATTTGATGTTATTATCAGAGGAAGTCGGGATGGAAGTCCAAGCAATCTTTTGGTTTATTGGAATACCATTTAGCATGCTGCACAGATGTCCACATACAATCTGCCCATCTGTCAAGGTTTATATTTACACAGCCAAAGAGAATTCAGTGTAGATTCCTATCCTACTCCCAGTCAGCCATTCTGTGTTGGTGTCTCTTTATTTTAATACTTGGTTTATCATGAGAAATAATTAAAAAAAAATTAATCTGAATAATTTCTGCAGGGGATTTTCAGACTTCTTTTTTATCTTCTTAAAATTTCTGTAGTCTTCTTCTGTTTCTCCCTTGCTGTCTCAAAGGAGCACCTCTTGTCTTTTCCCACTTTTTCAATAACAGAGCAGACATACAACAGGAGAGGGCAACGTCAGTATTGTCCAGGAGAAGGGCAGATGTTAGTAACTGTTTTGGTCTGCTGTTTTGCTTTACTTCTCAGGCAATTGGAAGCATCT
Organism: Aviceda leuphotes; assembly: GCA_035590175.1. Lineage (NCBI taxonomy): Eukaryota > Metazoa > Chordata > Aves > Accipitriformes > Accipitridae > Aviceda > Aviceda leuphotes. The sequence goes on from JAVJGH010000054.1 coordinate 12,175,225, forward strand.
GCATCATCTTGCTTGAATTCCAGAATCTGTTTTGATTAGATTCCTCCTTCTATTTTTTCTTTTCTCCAACTTCAAAGAAATATTTTACTTGGAAGTTTTCCAGACTCTTCCTTCACAAGACAATTTTGTCACGTTCTCTTTACAGCATTAGGACCTCAGTAGCTGCTTTCCATACCAACAGTTCCTGCATGTCAGGACCCGTAACAGAGGATCTGGTTTGGCCAACAGCTCTTTGGTATTACAGAATTATTTCTGATGACTCACCCTGATGAGAAATGGTTTGAGCCCTGCTGGCGGTATCCTGCAGCAGCAGGGCTCAGGTCAGACAGACTCAGGACACCGATCAAGAAGGAATATTTATCCAGAGGACAAAATCAAAAGACAGTCAAACTGAGGTTGCTCGTATTGCTGGCACTGAAGCAATGCTTCAGAAAAATAGAAATTTTCACATGAGTCAAGGCAATGTCAGGATGTCAGCCTGTGGGTAGGGGTCTACATGGGGATCAAACGGTCCCATGGCTGGGCAGCAGCAGAGCTGGGAGAGCCCACGGCTGGGGCTCAGCGCCAGGGCGGGCTGGTGCTGCCCTCAGGGCTCCAGAAGAGACTATCTTCTGAGGAAGCCACTTCTCAGTTTTATGTATTTGTGTATTTTAATGGATTCATACAGGAAAAACAACCTGTCAGCGTCTTGGAACATTACCCATCTAGGGACCCAGCCCAAAGGTTGCTGGAGTTAGCTAGGTTGGCTGAGCGGCCAGGGCAGGGAAAGGAGAGGTGGTCGGATGAGGTGACACTCCGAGATCAGTTCAAATGATAAAAGACTACTCTAATAACAGTACTGGGAAAGTCCTTTGCTGTTTTCTGCTTTTCCTTTCCAAACATGGGCTTGTCATAGTATTTTATAGGGACAGTTTTCTTTAGAAGCCGTTTGCTATTTTGCATTCCAGCCTTGTTTTATCTTTTCCGTCAGGCACCAGCTGATAATTAAGTTCACAGACTTATGTGAAAATCCTCATGGGAGTCAAAACATTTCTACTTTATGCTCCTGTTCTGATTTTTATCTGAGGATCACACAGTGTTTTACCACTGATAATTAATCTTTCCAGGAGCACTTTGACACAGGCGAGAGCTATTATTGAGGAACAGTGATTAATGTGAAGAATGCCGTGAAGACGGACAGCACCTGTCAAGAAGAGAGGGCTGAGCTGGACCCAGAGCGCTGTCGTGCTGGAGAACCTCTGACAGCCTCTCTCTGTTCCTCAGTTTCCCCCCTTGAACAGTGATGCCTTTCGTGCTGTGAACCGTTCAGGACTTACCAAGAAAAACACTTAATTGAAGAGTTAGGTATTAAGCCTTTTAGACAGGATAATAAACAGATGCAGATCAAGAGGCTTACTCAATAGAGCACAGTAAAACATTTCTGCCTAGGGAAGTCATGGCATGTAGTGACTTTTTGCGGGTTTGCGCAGGCTGATCTTGTATTTGGTGTGCAAACACAAGGACGGTGAAGTTTCAGTCTGGATGAAAACTAATGGATACATACTCTGCAAAGAGCTGTTTCATGAAGGCTGTGTGATAAAAGGAAAGTGGCAGATCGTAGAGAGTGGAAAGTAAAACTCATATGAATAACTGTGTGTGTTCAGTTCAATGTTGTATGCTTCAATTTATACATTTTAAACATTTTCCAGTTTTATTTACCTGACAGCTTCAAAGGTCAGGATGCTAATTGCCCTGCTGTGACATTTAATGACATCATTGCCACCTAAGGCAGAACAGGAAGGTTCTTTTCTCCTCTTTCAGATTTTGTAAGTTATAGTGGAAACTAAATTAGGTAAACATGTCTTTATATCTTTTACTGCTGGCACATGTTACTGGAAGAATTAAAAAAAAAAGTTGATTCACATTACAAGTGATCACAAGGCAGGCTTGCCAGTAAAGCTGCTCTCTGAAGGTGAGCTAGTAAAACAATAATGAAGATATTAAAAGTCCTCACCTAATGATTCTGGTTTGCAAGTACTGTGCTGAATGCTACTTTCAGCCGTCTCCCGGCAATAGCCCTTGTGCCCTGTAACAGGCAACCTGTGTTCTTCAAAGGCATGTTTGCACAGCGGCTGGCTATGGATAACAGGAGAGAGCAGCTTCCATTGCGCTACCTGAACAAATAGCTGCTTTGATTTCATGAGCCCATCTCGCGCGGTCATTCAGGACTGCATGGTACAGGAACAACAGCCGACAGCTTGTTCTGCGCCTGCTCCTGTTTGGACGGATTTTTCTTTTGCCTCTTACTGATGTTCTGGCTTTGTCCAGAGCCCTCAGACCTGGAGGTCATGGAAACCTGCCCACTGACTTAGTCTCTTTCCTTCTGTCACCTTCCTTCTAGGTCAACGTGATTTTGATTTAGCTGATGCTCTTGATCACCCAGGTAGGTAAATCTCCTCTCCTTATTTCACGATGGCATTTAGACCCAATAATAAATCTTAAGTCCTTTTCCTTGAGGACTGGAATATGAAGTGGCTGCTACTTAAGTTAAAGATATACAGAACTGGGAAATGCTAGGTTTCAATGGTTCTGTCATAAAATTAAAATTTTCTTTTAAACAACAAAAAAATAATGGCTTTGAAAACATATCCCTTCATTTTTAGCTTCTGTTGTGATACATAAAGATTTAATGAATGCAGCTCGCTAGATTTGCACATACCTTATTTTGTTAAGTTGAAAAAGTTTAAGCTGTTATTGTTTATTGGTCTGTCATTGTGTCCCACAGAGGACATAATTACCAGGAAGCCTACAGTGATCAGAAGACCGACAAGGCCTGTGCTGAGTGAGTAATGGAGACAACGGGTCATAACTGATTTTAGATATGTAGAAACAGTCTCACATAAGATTCTTGATCGTATTTGCTAATGAACCGTAGCTGAGATAATTTGTGTGAATACTTGCTGTCTTCTGTATGTAAAGTAAGTGGGTTTTTGACAATTACCAATTACATGTCTTTACTGCTTCCAGTAAGGCTTTAGAGCATGACTGGCCAGTGATGGCATTTTATTTCCTGAAGATCTTCTTCACGCTTTTCCAGCCTGTACTGAACTCCCTGGGGAGTATAACAATGGGTAACTGTTGCTAAAAACGGGTAACAACTTCTACTTGTTTTTCCATTCTCTTTTCTTTTAGCATAAATATTCATGATGCTTGATAATGGACTTGGAAAAGAATCAGAAGGAATTTGGGTATACTTTCTTCTCCCCATGTATTTACTTAATATCTAGTATTGATTGCTACAGAGACCTGTGTCAGAAAGGAAAAAAGGCTCTGAACAGTGGAGAGAACCAAAAGGTTTTAGCTGTAGTCCTGAGGATGACAAATGACGATTTCCAATGAACACTTGTTATCATTGAAAAAACCCAAACTCCAAACAACAACAAAACCACACATGAATTTTATGATGGAACTTTTTATGATAACGTAGATATTTTTCAACTAAACTATACTGAAGGAAATTTCTGGCTATCGAACAAAATGCTTCAATCAGGAAATGCTGGGTAACATTAGCCCACACAACAGCTTTCAGTCTTTTTCTGGATAAACATTGCAATAAGTCTTTAGGTACACGAAAGCAGTTACATTTTCCACACAATCCTCTGGCTCACTCTGAACAAACAGGAGCAGCATTTTGCGAATGTGGTAGCTACTAAATCCTGTGATAGTTGCATTCTTCCCGCTTCATTTTGCAAAGAAAATCTGTGTTTGGCCTAGGTTAGAAGTGTCTCTTGTAAAGTACTGCTAAGCTACTGCCCTCTGCTTAACTGCCTGTCCTGATTTCCTTTAAAGTCAGTGGAGAGAAATCAGCATGTCTAGGGACAGTTCATATCACTCTAGATGTGGATTTGTTCTCATCTTAATATAGACATTTCAAGCAGGTTACTTGAATCGTGCCTTAAAAGACTGTCCTCGGACATGTTTAAAGGTAACCTAGGGATGCCAGTATCTACAGTGAAGCTGCCTCAGTCAGGTGAAAGGGATTTGATTTTTAGGGACTCCTAAATCTGTTAGAGATATGCTGTCAGATGATTATCAGCCCTACCTGAATCAACTTCACTAATTCCTGGGAATGAAGAACTCCATGTTTTCCAGAAGATTTTGGAATCTCCTTCAGCACTGAAGAGGACTGCAGGGAGTTTAAAAGCCATTAAAACTAATTTTAAAAAACAGTGTTAAAAATCAATTACTGGATTTAGAAAGTGGAGAAAGATGATACAACATTATGTCCTAGCATCTGCCTGATGCTTCATGTTAACCTCAGGGTTTCCTCTATGTCTCATTCAGCCAGTATCACTGAAAAATGAGACTGGCTGAGATGATGATTTTGGTCCAGCTGAGGCCAATTACTGTACAGGCCATGTCTTCTGGGCATCACTTCCCACGCCCCTCTGCCTGAGCTGAAGCTCTCCTGTAGGCACCTCCCATCTAGTGTTACAAAATTCAATACAAAATTTAATGGCAGGTGATGTTTATTTACAAAATCTCTGAATAGGTTGATTTTACCCACTGACATTCATCCTGCCGTTGATTTAATTCAGTCGTACGCTCAAACCCACATATTCACGAGCACCAAGATGTGTGTGCTCAGGAGGTCCGGTGAGCATCATCTGCAACACGGGACAAGGCACACCAGCCACTGAGTCCTTGTTCTGTCTCTGTGGTTCTTCTTGATCAGAAACGACAAGCCAGTTTAGTACAGATCTTTTCTACCCTTTAGGAGTCATCAGCTATTATGGAGAGGTCCTTTGCCTCATAATCTTGCTTACTTCAGCATCCCTGAACCCTAAGCCAGGTTGCTGCCCACTGTCTGGTTTTGCTTGTTTGGGGTACAAAGACTAAGTCCACAGTCTATTTTCTGGGTGAGCGAACAGGAAAAGTAGTGGAATAGGTGATATGCTGCAGCCTTTGGCTTTACAGTGCCCTTCTGCTTTTCCTCTGCTGACAAGTCATCTGTGCTGTCGTCTTATCGAAGTGCAGGCCTGCTGGTTTTGACAGAAACAACACATTCCTCAATTTTACTGCTGGGAACAGTGACTTTTATTGTCTGTTCTTTTAACCCTTTGCTCTGCTGTTTCTTACAGTCCCTACAGACACACTCATTTCCGTTTGTATTACATTCATAACAACCTTAGCATTTCTGCAACAAATCTCTCCGTGAACCCTCCAGAGTGGAGCCCTGCATTTTACTTGAATTCTTCATCTTGATAGTAAATTGAATCCAGTTTGCAATTTATTGCTTCTTACATTGTTAGCATTTTGACACGTAAAGGTATTTTTGAAATGCAGCTCTCTGCTGACCAGACACAGACAGGATCAACATCTGACTTGACATGAAACTGAGTCATGTAGTACGAATTTGATTATTTTCCTGCCAGATTTCCTGGTGACGTAAGAGCATTTCTGAGTTGTTACACAAATATGACTAGATACTGTGCAAAAGCAGCTTCCCACTCCCTTTGGAGATAAAGAACACAAGAAGGCAGAGGTCTGCGGGGTGATGCATTTGGATGGATTTTCCTGGGGTTTGGGAATTCTGACACAATTATAATGAAAAAACCTATCTAGTTAATTGAGTGTCTGTCTAATTTTCTGTGGCAAGAAGCATTGGTATCAAAATTTAGATATATTTTGCTGTCCCTTTTCTTCTGATTCATTCTGGCACTCCGCATTTATAAGGAGCAAGAAATGCTTTTTTTGGAGTTATGACATCCATCTAATGTGTTTCTGCCTATTACTCGGTGACCTTTCAGAGCTCACCATCATTCCATACACACCCTAAAATATCACCCACATACTCATATCCACACCTGCATGTTGGAAATGGAGTTCCTCCTGTTTATGCATCTGCAGCTCATGGACAAATTGCTTATTGGATGGAAAATTCCATCCCAGGTACAAGGAGACAGTGCTGGGGGAACGGCAATAGCCTGCTGTTCGCTGTGTAACATGCGCATGCAAACATTTAAGTATATTTTAAAACCTTTATAGCTCAGCCAAAGAAAAGCAGACTGTCACCCAACCTCAGACAGGCACATATGATTGCTTGAAGCAAAAATTTTTGTCACCATGATCCTTTCATAAATTAGTTGATTCAAATCTCTCTCCCTAAGTAGGTTTATTAGTTCCCAGTGTTTGTTCTTGAAATGGGTATTCAGTTTTTGCAGTTCAACAAATCACACTTAAGCCAAACATGCATATACCAGCTTTAACCACATTGTTTTGGTCAGGCTGAGATGGAGTTACTTTTCCCCATA
>JAVJGH010000054.1:12214723-12225288 GCA_035590175.1 Aviceda leuphotes
CTAGCCACCCATGCTTTCTTGTGTTCTTTAGAGGAGTCTAACGTAGATGCTACAAATTTTTTACTATTGAGGAAGCTTGAGGCTTTGTAAAAACAAAACAAAAAAGCGCCACTTACTGCATTGACTAACAGTTGGTTTAGTTACACACATCCAGTACTTTTATGCTTTTTGCCCAAATGGCCTAGCCACCCATGCTTTCTTGTGTTCTTTAGAGGAGTCTAACGTAGATGCTACAAATTTTTTACTATTGAGGAAGCTACTTCTCTGGTACTGGCAGCCAAATGCAGGCCATGTGCTGTTTGCTCCACCTTCCCTACTCATGAAGAACTTGGCTTCCTAGTCTTGGAAAGGGCCTGTCCAAGTATTCCAACAGGACCAACCAGCTTTGTGATCTGTGCATTTTTCATAAAAAGTAAGATTAAAAGAGGGGGTTTGTTTGTGGGTTTTGGTTTGGTTTTGTTGTGTGGGGTTTTTTTTGTTTTGGTTTGGTTTTTTTTTACAGTCATCCCATTGTTCCACATCAACCAGGATGCCTTTTAGTGATTAGAAAACTGAATTAGCTAAACGACCCTTGATAAAACATACTGTTTTCCTTTGCCTTTTTTATATAAGCAGACGAGATGGGGAAAGCTACACAGAAAGAAAGTTAGAGAATTGCCTGGTTAAGAAAAACAGAATTTAACCTGTGGCTGTTAGGACGCATGACATATATAGTCAGCTTCTATCTAAATCAAGAAAGGGGAACAAATATGGTTTATGAAGCCACCTTTGTACCTGTCCTGAGGCACTGCCCCTCCAGCCAGGTGAACCACTGTTGGGAAAACATCCATAAGGCTTGTCAGTTCATTGATAACTGTCCCTGCAGGCAACACTCCTGGCCATCTAACTATTCCTGGGACACGGATTCCTCCTTCCCAGCCTCCCATTCCTTTTCCACCTGTTGGAGGGGAGAGTACCAAAAAAGATAAAAGAATGAAAGATGTTAGATGCTTATCATGCATGTATAATAAAAAGTTTTAAAACTTTTAGAATATTCAAACAACTTTGATGAAAACATACTAAATCCTGGAGAACAGTAGAATGACTCCAGTGCAAATTCTACTTTCAAAAATAAGTATTATTAACCTCTTTATTTTACACTGCTTTCTTGGGTGGCACATATAACAACCCACTACTAAGCAGCATTTTTGGCAGAAGAGAAACAATTCCACCCTTTGACATTCTGACCCGTAATGTTAATTGAATGTCATATCTGAGAATAATCTCCACACTCCCTAATAACATGCCCAAGAAAAAAGTCTATTGTTAATAAAATCCAAAATCTGACTTGGTATCAGTGGAATAGAGGTTGCAGCCCCACTTGGTGCCTGAGGAAGGGGGATTAACACAGGGCCAGCTTGGTTGTCAGACAGTGCACAATCAGAGGCAGCAGGAACATTATGAAATGATTTGCAGTCCTGGAGAGCAGTGAGGGGAATTAGGGTAATGTTTGATCATCCTCCAGGAGTTTACAGTCCCAGGGATGCACTGAGGTGGTCCCCAATGGAAGAGTGCAGAACCCATGCAGTAACTAGGGGAGTGCTCTGAATATGCCACAGTGGTGAAGACTTTCCACCTATATTGCTGTTGAAGTTGTCTTGAGGTAATCTGAAGAGTCTTTCTTAACTTGGTTTCTCTTGCATTCCTCTAGTCATCTTCTAAATTCTGTGCTCCATGTATTGGCTCTCTTGCAAGTCAAAATATTCATTGTTTTGAATAGTATTTCAAAGCAAGAACCATTAACTAATTACAGATATTAATTGCAGATGTCAAGGATATTAATGAAACAATGTGCTTTAAAGCCAGAACTCCAAGTTGAGGGTCTGGTCAGAAAACAAAAACTGCAAAATGTTGAAGCTCAGGTACCTACATGACCTTTGCTCTGTTATTCCTCCTATCAAGGAGTCATTGCTGGAAAGCATTGTAGGAAAATTGGCAAACAAAACTTGAAGCTAGTTTATTAGCTCACCTAATAAATCAGCAGTTGGACAGTGGTTTATACTAGCCTCTGGCTTTGCTAAGTAATGCTGGACTTTGCTATGGAGGAGATGTGCTCATAGTTACAGCTGAGAGGCAAGGTTCCCAGAGCTTAGTTTTAAAGGCTGCCAGGGTGGTGTGATGGATTATAAACAGGGCAAGTCCAGCTGCTTGTGCAATAATCTTTGTGCTGTGTAAGATAATGGTATCTCATGCTTTGTTATGAACTAGCGGCTGTTCTCATTATTCATATGCGTGGCTTATCTTATCTTCTTGTTTTTAAATATCCTGTTAGCAGCAGCAGTAAGTTCTACAGGCACTTATGAATTAAACTGAATTTTTTAATCTTTTTTTGAGTCGTTGCTAGTTAGTTTCACTGGGATGCCCCTGTTTTGCTGTGTGTGGACATAAATGGGAATGCCTTTCTGTTACTAATATCTAAATTGAAATTCTGTCTCCTCTTGTGTCCTCTCTAAGCAGGCATGATTTCATCATTGTCCTCTCATACTGAAATCTCTGTCTAGTGACATCCAGGTTTCCTCTCTGGACTCTCCTGTTACTAATATACTTGTGTTAGGCTAGTAGAACTGAAGTCCTTGAGTTAGGTTCTGAGCTATTCAAGTGAGCCTGTTGGCCTTTTTGCATCTGTTACTGGTATGAAAACTTCATATCCATAACTGAAAGCTAATTTAGCATTTAGGTTTGTTCCTGGATGAGATCCAAGCTTTATCAAACATTGCTTGTGTGGCTCATCAAGTAACGTACTACTACAATGTGTGTTTTGATGCTGCGCAAGGTCAAGGCACCTGAATCTTCTTCTGTAGGGAAATAAATGACAGGAGCAGTTTTCAGGCTTTATTATGCGGTAAGTGCCAAGCTGCCCCAGCTGTCACAGTGGCTTTTCGAGGCTTGGCAGTCTGGAGGGAGCACATGCGAGAGATACGATAGATCTTCACTTCCATAGACCTTTTGATACTGTGTTGCAAGCCAGTCATAGATGTTTCTAGACTCTCATTCTATATGATAGATGACAAACTGGAAAACTATATCAAGAAAATAGTCATAATGATATCTGCCACTGTTGACATAGATAATAGTCTAGTGTGAAAAATAGAAGGCTGTTTCAAGTGAGACTCCAAGCAGTGTGTTCTGGATCTGCATCAGGGGAGGTTCAGATTGGACATTAGGAAAAGGTTCTTCACTGAGAGGGTGGTCGGTCACTGGAACATGTTCCCCAGGGAAGTGGTCCCAGCACCAAGCCCGTCAGAGTTCAAGGAACATCTGGATGACGCTTTTAGTCATATGGTTTAGTTTTAGGTAGTCCTGTGAGGAGCAGGGAGTTGGATTCAATGATCCTTATGGCTCCCTTCCGACTTGAGATAGTCTACGATACTACAACATTTCCAAGTAGTGCGTTGGGTTATGGAGTAGATAGTATGCTTACGATATTTTAAGACAACGTGGAACTAGAAGGAGATACAAACATACTGGAGTCTAAAGAGAGGAAGAACGAGGGGGAACATAACAGCATTGAAATACATAATGACCTTGCAACAACAGGCTGTTGCAAGGAGGAAAGGAAGAATCTCTTCTCTGTAGATTGGTGAACAGGACAAGATCTGTTGCTTAAACTGCAGCAAGGAAATCCAAGGTAAATACCAGGAAAAATTCTCCAGTAGGACAGACAATCAAAACTGGATTATCTGTGGAATCACTGAAGGTCTATAAGGATAGGTTAGACAATATAGCTGTCAGGGGTAGCTTTGGTGAAAGTGATCCTGTCTAGGGGCTGAAAGATTAACAGCTGATGCCCTGAATTTGCTCCAGCCCTACAATCCAAGATTATCATCCCAGCACATATCTTAGTAAATATAGTCTATCTGGAAGTATTTTATTCTGTAATTTTCTTTTTAAGAGGAAGTCTTACGCATATAGACACTACCAAAATTTTACCTTTATAGATCCCATTCCATCCACCCAACTGAGCATTTCCTCTGTGAGCCTCTAAGAATCCTCCATGATCAGATGCAAAATAAATGAATGTGTTATTCTTCAAGCCTTCTTTGTCAATAACATCCAGAAGCCTGCCTATAAACAAAGCAAAAAATCATAATTATGTCTGGAGATGCAGTCAGATTTTTTTAGGTTCTGACTCAAAATTCAGTCAAGACTGAATCTTTCCATTTACCTGAATGAGTTCTGTTATGAGCTACCACAAGCAATGCAAAGAATACTCCTGCATGACAGAAATAATAAGAGCCCAACGTAAAGCTGCTGAATGTGTCCAAAATTTGTTTGTGGTGTCTATAAAAAAGGAAAATAAAAAATAAAACTAACTGGAAAATAGTTTAAATGAATGATTCTTTCATTCAAGCTACTCAGAATACTGTCAGCTTTATGCTGTAAATTTTCTGAGTCAAGGATTGTCTCCATTGTGTAGCCTCAGACATCTTGAAAAGCTTAAATAATCATGCTGCCTAGATTCCTAATCATAGAAAACTGCTGTGTCTCACCAGGAACTGAACAAGGACTCTGAGATCAGACTGCATACTATCAACCAAAATCTCCTGATGTCAGTGGTAAAAACTTCACAGGCTAATTCAAACCTAACTTCATAAGGAATGTTTTCAGTACTGATAGTATAAAATATTTATACAGAATGTGATTTATCTTTGATTGCTTGTCTTCATTACCTTCTGCATCAAATATATTCATCAAGAACAGCTTCCATAGCGACAGAAGCAGCAGCAAAAGGTGAAGTACGCAAGGAAAAAATGTAAGCCAGTGATTGGCTCTTTTGCTCAATCTCTTCTCCTTTACAAACTTCCTGTGTCTCCTTGGTCAAAGTACTTATTGACCTTAACCAAAAATAGACACCTTACCCCAAAAAGAGTTTAGATTGAGTCTAGGCTTATTGGTTCTGAATTAGACATGAAATCTCTTACTTATATGTCCAACCCTGGAGACTTACAAGCTGCCATCCTGTTTGGCCTATACACGGCGTGTTCCTTACACTATCGGACTTCTGCTATCCAGCCGTGCTCGTGTAGCCTGTGCCTGAAGATGACTGGTGCCAAAAGTTTGGAAGAGGAGCATGGCAGAGTCCTCTGGTTCAACTAGATCTTGCAGGAGTTGTCAGTCTGCCCATCAGAAGCAATCAGGCTCCTCTCAGAATACAATTTTTTAAACATGGTTATTGGAGGAAGAAAAGGTTCGGGGATAGAATCTTGGCCTGGACAGGAGGTGACTACTTTGTCAGTAGGGTCTTCACTTTTGACTAAATACAAACAGTAGCTATCTCCCTCCCTCCCATTGAAGCAGAAAGAAGCAACTAAGTAAGGCTGAAGTTTAAAGACCTAATTGGCACTTGGAGCCTAGATTTAGACCTAAGTGAGTCTTCATGATGTGGTGACTTCACACAATTTATTAAGAGAAACTCCATAACTTTTTAACTTGGCCTTTGGACTAGGAGGAAGTTCTGGTTTCTGCTCCAAGGATTATTATTTGACAAAAATGAGCAAGTACACAAAACAACCACCATATAATGTAATATTCAGCAGCAGCACCACTTATATCTTCTGAGACTAGACAGAGCTGGAGAAATGTCATGCATTTTGATTGACAACATGATCAAGCATACATTTGATTATTTGACTGCATTTAACACTGCAGCACAGAAGTGTGATGATAAAAAAAAGAAAAAGAAATACTTACAAGAAAGGTTTGAGCTTTCATCTTAAGAAAGAAGGGGAAAAAAAAAAAAAAAAGAGGTGTAGCAACGGTATGGCAATCTCTGGAGCTAACTGCGCATCCAAGGCAAGTTCACTGATTTTTTTACATATGCAAAAAGGGAGTTCTGTGACCACCCCTTTAACTTCTTTCCACATTCAAATAAATGATGGATTTTCTTCAAGACCACCACTTACCCACCATCCAGTCCATTTCCTCTACATTATCTCCATACAGGCCATGTCTGCTTCTTCCCTGAAACTTCTCTGTGGTAATGAGAGGGGTGTGAACATGTAAAAGGGAAACAAAGAGAAGAAATGGCCTATGATTGTTTCTGAAATAAAAGAAAACAATAGTCATTTCTCTGTAAACTGTCACTCAACCTGAAATAGAACAGTGGTATTGTAGTCACTATCTCAATAAAAGTTAGTATTGTGGTCTAAACCAAAAATTTTTGATTTTGATATTTTTTCATTTTTGAGGTTTTGGGAGACGGAGGGGATTAAAACACCCCTCAAAGATTTTGGTTCTGTATTAAGACCAAAAGAGTAATGGGCCCTTTCTTTTTCTGGATCCAAAAAAGACATGTGTAGAAAATTAAATAAATAACTAAGAAAGTTCACAGCCAAAATACTGACACACTCTCAGAGGCAAGGAGAATAGGACTCGCTTGCTTAAAATTAACATGGATGTCACTGAGCATCTGAGACATCGTCATGGAAGAGGCAGATATGACACTGCACCCACAGGACAGGCAGGATTATCTATGCTCGAAGTTTTACAGAAGAGGTTTATCTTATCCCCATTTTCCCTTAAAAAAAACCCTGACAGAAATAATATAATCTTATTCAGGGATATGCCCAGAGTCAACACATGAATGCTTTTAATGACTTAGTGGCTTGTTCAATGCCAGTTGAGGCTACTGATAGTATTTTAAATGAAGGACACCCTTGGAGAACAAAATAAAATTCACTATCACCGTGTTTGCAAAATATTAACTTCATATGACACTTCTTGTGACAGTCCATTCATCAGGCTAAGGCAATTTTTCTGTTCCTACTGGCAGAAGGCCCAGTCCTTGGCCAGGACCCCTCTGCATCAGGTTAACATAACATAAACACACACAAAAAATCATCATCCTTTTCCTGACAAGCTGACAAGTTATGTAGAAGACAAAGGACAGCAGTTGGATGCTGACAGGTAGGGGGATGCCAGAAAAGAACAATTTGTTGGCCAGCATCAGGACAGGCAGTTCAGCATGCCAGCTGCCTAACCCAGCGGTCTCTGACACAGTAATCACACTATTTTTTAAAATCCTTGAAATACAATAAAGATTTTGTTGGTTACCTTTCAATGAATGAAACTGCCTCCTTCAGCATATTAGAAGTAGTTTTTTCTAGATTCATTGGTTGTTCAGTGATACCATGGTTTCTCATCAGGATACAGTTCCAGTACTTGGTGAAGCCATAGCTGGAGAACCAGGAGATGAAATACAGGAGACCACAGATGGCCAGACATATGATTATTTTCCATTTTACTGAGAATAAATTGGTAAGTTTTCCAATCAAAAGAGTAAGCACAGCAAGGATGATCATCTCTGTGTAAAGCCAATACGTATCTTGCAAAGACTTGGCCAGTTCAGGGTCATCTGTGCCTTGACACTCATTCAAAAGGGTAAAAGGCATGCCGTAAAAATAATCAAAGCCATGATTTAAAGGATGGTGGCAGTGATCATGGCGGGATTTGCAGTTCACACCCATATGCCACTTCCCTGGAAACATAAAACAAAGATCTTAAATCCAACATTGTTAGTCTTTGATGCCTGTATTTCTAATAGGTTGGCTGGACTCCTCGGTTAAGGTGCAGCCAAGGGAGGAGCTGGTGTGGAATGAGGACAGACGCTCAGGGAGCAATCATGCATTGGCACTTTATCTGCCTAGAACAGCTGGTTTTCCTCACCTATCTGTTAAAATTCCACGTAGGGCAATGGTCCAACTCAGATGCCTCCCTGAATAAGAACAAATAGGGTTGCAGTAGTTGGTGCTTATTATTTTTCACATAAGGTAGCCATTCATTAATAGGTAGCCTGATGGGGAGAAACTAGAAAAAGCCTTGTGCCAAAAGAAACAGCCAAATGCAAAACTATGAACTAATTTACACACAAATTCTATCTGACCTTCACAGTCCAAGAACCAATTTTGGGAAGAAGGTGTACATACTTGCTCTGTGTGTCTATATTCATCCTAAAATGAGTAGCAAAAATAGGCCATTGCAATTATCCAGTACAATTGGACATACCAGAATATGTCATACACTGATAATGAACCTTAATGAAGTCATATTACAAAGCAGTGTAATTATCCTGACATTGAAGGACAGACAGTCTATAACCATGGGCTTAGGGGCTATTAGCTAGACAAGTAACTTCCGAGAACTGCTAACCAGCCCTGTGCTCATATATATGAATGTAGTTTACAGTATAAACTATACCAGACTGGAGTGAGCTGGGGAAGGTTCATCCCCTTACACAGGCTTGTGTGCAGTCAGTACATCACTAAGACTCACTTCGGTTTAGGAACTAAGTGACACCTCAGTGTGCCGGAGCTGAGCAGAGGTGTGAAAATCACAGTAATTACAATTAAGCACATGATACCTTTGACTACATCAAAAAGTTTAAAAATGGGAGTGCTTGAAAGACACATCCTTTAATCGCTGTTCAGGCAAATTAACAGAGTTAGTAGGATTTTCTTGAACATGTATTCTGATCCCAAACCCACTGAAGTCAGTGGAACTCTCTCAGCTTTTTTTTGCAGAGTTGCTTTTGCAGAAAATGAAGGCACTTTTAGGGTCTTAACTGTGACAATAAGCAGGCTGCATAAATAACAGAAAATCTAGCCACCAGATATAATCAAGACCACTGTGGTGTCTGGGTACCAGCTAGCAGACAACATTTTCCTGTTCTAATGGATCAGTGAATATCTCTGTTGGTTCTTCCTAAAGCAATCTCTACTGGGCAAACAAAATTCTTTCCTTTGCATTTACTTCTGTTTGCAGTATACAGCTATGTATTCTATAGATCCTCATTTTGGATTTATCATATACACTGTGCTGACATTGGGGCTTGTGAATGACATTCTAAAAAAACCCTGCTGATTTTGAAAGTTCTGCATACAAGAAACTCCAGTTTAACTGATCCTACAGAAGCAGCCTCATTTGAATAACAGGCAATGAAAAGGCAGCAAGTTGCTATGTCTCATACCTACAAGTGCTGTAGAATAACCTTGCTGCTGCAGTATTCTGGCAAAAGTAGTTTCATTTGGTGGGAGCCCACCAGAACACCCGTTCCAAAAAAGAACCTGCCGTTGAGTGCCGGATGCCATGCCTAGAGAGGAATAACAGTCTCTAAAATAAACCAAGCCAGATTTCAGATTTTCAGTCTTCTCAAATTCTTTCTAATGAATGGGACTCAGTTGCCTAAGCCTAGTGCCTTTTTATAAGCCATTTAGTATGCCCTGGGATATTCTGATTGCCCCCCAGAAGGATGTCTCCTCCAAGTCCCATGCCATCTGCTAGTCCAATGCCAATGCCTCAGCTATGCTGGGGTGTGTACAAATGGAAGTGAGATGCCTATGTTTGGACATCAGGCAACTTCTTACAACCAAAGCTCTATCAAAATATAATGTTAAAAAAAGATATTTTTTTTTTTTTAGAACAAAAGGCTTACAGAGTCAGGGATATACACTTCTGAAGCATACAGTTCATGATTACGCTTCTTCTTTAGCAAGTCAGAATCACATCAGAGGAGCTACACTGGTTATTACTGCCATATGCTGTGGCTGAAGTTTTCTATCATTAATTTACACAGCTGAAGTAAATCTGTGTAAATGATTTAAATGTTTTAAACAACACTGTTGTTGAGAACTATTCCACAGTCTGACATATTTCACTTTGAAAAAGTTTGCCAGGATATTAAAAATATTACACTTTGCTTAATGTGATCTTAATACCACTGAATATAAAGTGTTTATGCAATTTTCTTCATGTTTCTACCTCTGGCTGCTTTGTGCTGTTTGGATTTTCATCCATTTCTGTGCTGTCATTTAGCCACATTAAATGTGCTTTATGTGGAGACTTTCCCATAGAAATCAATCACTAAATCCAGTCACCTTTATTTTTGTCCATCTCACTGAGACCCCAAATCCTTAGATTAACTAGTCTTTAAAATGATTTATTTAAGAGGATTTTTAATAGCAATAATGGCTAGACAAACTGCAGTGAACCATTAGAGAGGCCCAACCTGATCTGATGGGGTATCTGCCAGTCAGGAAAGCTGCTCTGCTTGGAGTGCAGACAGCAGCTGCAGCGATGTGCTGAGTAAGTCTCACTCCGTCCCTTGCCAGGCCATCAATGTTAGGGGTCCTAAAGAGAGAAAGCCCATCTCTGATAAAACGTATTACGCAGAAGTTTGTGGTATCCCATTCCTCCTAGTTTTGTCTAGGACATGACTATCAAATTTACAAAAATTTGTTTATCTACAGCTCAACTAGGAAAGCTCTGTGTTATATATTTTCAAGATACCTTGACTCCTTAGGAATGAATTTCCCATGGATACCCGTGTTTTTTTAATAACTAAAAAGAAAAAAGACCAACAACAATAAAAGGAAAGGTATTTCAGGTCTATCCCACGTCAAAAGCTCATGCAGCATAGTGAAAACTGTTCCCTTAATAGATACAGTACAACACAATTTCCAAGACTAGAATAAGTTGAGTACACACATATATACACACAGAGTCATTCATCAATCAATCTGTATACAGAT
>JAVJGH010000054.1:12295459-12309419 GCA_035590175.1 Aviceda leuphotes
TCTGCAGAGTGTTCTGTTTCTGCAGCATGAAATAACAGAAGGAAGCTCTTTTGCATGAGACCAGCTGGCAGCTGCTACCAGAGGTAGCTACAGGAGCTATTTGTGGATCTTCCTTTGCTGAAGGGCATATAAAAAAATACATGTGCAATTTGTGCTTTTACTTTTTACCACTGTGTGTAACTGGCCAGAAGGTTTTTTGATACCTCTAAAAATGCCCAGTCAATTGCAGATTCACATGCATTGCCATAGATTTAAAATCAGTTTAACAATTCTTAATGTACTTTTAGGCACAGAGCATTAGCGCCATTTTTCCTCTTTTCTTTCCCTCTCCAAAGCAAAATAAAAAGAGGGATCCTTACTCCTGAAGTGTATAGAGAAAGACTAACGGATTTCCCTTGTAGAACATGCTTTCTCTCCCTGCTCTCAGCTTTCCTCTGTTTGGAAGATAGCGTTGCTGTCGGAGAAGAGTTGCTGCAGGGAGACAGTGAGCTCTGAAAGCTTGTGCCTTGGCCTGGAGAGTGGGAGTCGGCCTCAGCCCAAACAAGAGGAAGCTCCCCTGCGTGCAGAGGGACTGTTGCTGAAGGACATTACGTGCTACCTAAAGAAGGCTACAATTGCTCATCGCAGTACTGGAGCAAATTAGTAACCTCTTGTGGCCGAGGAAAAATCATACTCAGAAGAGAAATGCTGTAATCTTGAGAACTCGTACATTTACAGCTTGTCTTTCCCTGCTGTTTTATGTGCTTTAATACTGTCTCATGCCAGTGAAATTAGAACATGGGACGGGGGAGGGGAATCATTATTCTGCTTTATTTTAAGAGTGCCTAGTGAATGCACTACCTGTGACGATCAGTGAAGTATCTACAACTCAGATAAGAAGCAGTAAAATAAAGGAGCGTGATGTTAATAGGATTGAGGAGTGGGCCCGTAAGAACTTTATGAGGTTCAACAAGGCCAAGTGGAAGGTCCTGCACCTGGGTCAGGGCAATCCCCCATATCAATACAGGCTGGAGAATGAAGGGATTGAGAGCAGCCCTGCGGAGGAGGTCTCAGGGGGATGAAAAATTGGATATGAGCTGGCAATGTGCATTTGCAGCCCAGAGATCCAGTCATATCCTGGGCTGCATCAAAAGAAGCGTGGTCAGCAGGTTGAGGGAGGGGATTCTGCCCCTCTACTCTGCTCTGGTGAGACCCCACCTGCAGTACTGCATCCAGCTCTGGGGTCCTCAGCACAGGAAGGACGTGAACCTGTTGCAGTGGGTCCAGAGGAGGGCCATGAAAATGATCAGAGGGCTGGAACACCTCTCCTGTGAAGAAAAGCTGAGGGAGCTGGGGTTGTTCAGCCTGGAGAAGAAAAGGCTCTGAGGAGACCTTATTGCAGCCTTTCAATAAGGAGGCTTATAAAAAAGGCAGAGAAAACTTTTTACCAAGGCCTGTAGTGGCAGGACAAGGGGCAACATTTTAAAACTGACAGAGGGTAAGTTTAGATTGGACAGAAGGAAGACATTTTTTGTGATGAGGGTGTTGAGACAGTGGAACAGGTTACCCAGTGAAGTTGTGGATGCCCCGTCACTGGAAGTGTTCAAGGTCAGGTTCGGTGGGGCTTTGAGCAACCTGGTCTAGTGAAAGATGTCCCTGTCTGCAGCAGGGGCTTAGACTAGGTGACCTTTAAAGGTCTCTTCCAACCCAAACCATTCTGTGATTCTGTGATATATGACTTGACTCCTTCATTATTTCATTACTATTTTGGGGAAGATTTACTTTTCAGCATTAAGAATGAACTTTGTAGATTGTGTAGAAGAAGAACCTCAAAAAAAGAAAAGGCTCTTTTACAGAATAGACAAACCAGTATGAAAAATAGTAGACTACAAACTATTTCACTTTATTAAATACTATGGATACAGGTAGGGAAACTTGCTGTATTTGCATTGTAATAGTATTAATTGTTAATATTATAATGATGAATATGAATGTATTCTGCCTATTAATATAATGCAGATTAATGCAAATGTAATAAGAGATAGGATAAAAGAATGCCCGTGCTTACTGGTACTCATGTAAAATGAGACCACAAACAATCCAGTTGCAGCCTTGGCTGAGCTCTGATGCTGACAAAGATCTGATGTAGAAACTGATGCAGAAGTGGCATCAGTCACAGTTACAGATGTGTTACAGTGTAAAGGGGAGAGAGTGGATCAGAAAAATGATTGTGCAAGTTGCAGTGTGAAGGAATGACACTGTCTGCCTCCCAAAGATAACTTTTGATCTAGAAATTGAAAAGTTTCAAGTCCATTGAGCAGAAAAGTGATGTTGCCCTGTGAGCTGTTTCTGCAGGTCTAACAGCTGAGGCGTTTCTTAAATATCCTAAGTGAAAGGTACACAGCCAAAAATGGGATTTTTATAAATAAATCTGTCTGGTTTTAAGAGAATTCATGTTCTTTTCCCAAGCCATTTCCAACTTTATAATGAGAGTTTAACCTTGTGTTTGCTTGAGTGTGCTGTATCGTTCTTTATCCATGCACTTGTACGATAGAACTGCAGCCAGGCAAAGATGAGGAATTAGGTTATATTGCCTATTTGGAGGGAAAAGATCCAAAATACAAGAATATGTGCCGGCAGACCTTGTGGATCTCACACACTGACACGTGTATAAATGCCTAGGGGCTACGGCACATTTCCTGCCAAGCCCGGGGAGCCTGGGTGCTGGTTTTGCCAGGTCCTGGAAAGGCATCTCCTCTGCCAGGCCCAAATCAATCCTGCTCCTCCGAGACACAGGTGGCAGTGAGCGGCTAACTCCGGGCAGGCTCCTCGCCTCTCGTGCCTGTGTAGCAGCTGTTATTGCTGGATTCTATACTGGCTATAGAGTCTCCAAATTAAAAATGGGACGTGTTTCCCCTGCTCCAAGGCAATTGAAGACTTTGGCTACCAAAGCTGTATGCCAATAAATACTATACAGTGAAAGAGTGATCCCCCCCACCCCTCTAAGAAATAAAAGACTATTTTACCACCGCTAATTTAGAAGAAAATTACTTCAAACTACATCCCTTGGAGACAGACTTTGGAGGCCACACATTTACAAAATGGCATTAAAGAGAAATAGATGTTTTTATTTTTATCTGAGACGTGCTCAGAAAAAAGGTATAGATTTAAATAATTATGAATCATTCATTGAAAATCTTGTATCTCATATGTGACTGCACAACTTCATGGCCTTTTTACATAGAGATGCTACTAACTGTTTTGCTGGTTGTAGAGTTTGACTTTCAACTTTGAATAGAGCAATTCTGGATAAGAAATAAGCATTTTTCACTCCATTTGATTCCTCTGTGGTGGAAAAAAAAAAAAAAAAGACATCATCTCAAGCTATTTTTAAAGAAAAGATACGCAACTTATGTGTCTGGAAAAGGCTATATGGTTCTTATTATCTCATGACCTGTAGCATTACTTTAAAGAAGAATAATAAGCTCTTTACTGTAATATATTGTGGACAGTCTGGTTGTCACCTAAATTCCCTAAGTTGCATTAGACTCAATTTGACTTTGGTTAGGCTTTGGGTCTGTTGCATTAGCAATGAAACAGTTACTTTAGCATTTCCTTTTGCAGCTTTCCATTACAATCTATGTGAAATCCAGATGTATTTGTTTTCTTCCAAAGAGTTACCTTGGGATACCAAATCACGGCTAATGAATCTGAATGTGTTGGATCAGATCCCAGTCCAGCTCTCTGGGAAACCCAAATTCCATTACCTCAAAAAGCTGAGCCCAAAATACATTAAAAATGCTTTATATGCCAAATAACCATGCTTATTGATCATACCAAAATCTATTGCTTTTGCTTGACAGGAGGAGTTAACACAGTTGAGACAGTGGAATAATAAATTGACTGTATATCTAGTCTTTAAACTAATTTTTTTCTGTCTCTACATTTGAAAAATAGTTAGGAAAAAATAGGTACTCTTGGACTGAAGATATTGTAAGTAGAATTTTATGCCTTTATGCCCCAGAAAGTTTTTTCTCCCCACCAAGTTCCAGTTTAGACATCGGAAAATAGATATTCACAACAGAAAACTTGACTAAATCCTAGCTGTGTTATGACACTGCCAGTGCTGTATTATATTGAAATTAGTTTTTAAAAATGTAACAGCTTAAAACAGTGGTGCAGGAGGTAAAGCTAGAGATAAGTCACTTAATACATTCTAACTGAATTATACAGAGGTGACAGCAAACTTACTTCCCCTCCTTTTTCCTCAGCTAGCACAAAGGCACTGCACTTGTCTCCTTGTGACCATTAGTGAAACTTTTGCTATTGCTCTTTTGATCACGATGAACAACTCTGTTGCTAAAGACACTTGTCAAAGAAGAGCTGCCGAAGAGTCAGCTGCTTGCAGTTAGCAGGGGCAAAATCTCAGAGCGTGATTAAAATCTAGCACGTAGTCAGCACATAGAGCTGAACTGCTCCTCTGCCTTACTTCCAATATTCTTGTTTCCAAACTGTCTAGAGATTGGGTTTTCCAGTAATATTTTCCAAAGCAGAAACAGTAAACCAGCTATAAAGGCATACCAAGCATCTTCTTCAGCAGTTCTGGGGTATAGAGTATCTTTTGTTACTTGATAGGAAGTGGTCCATGCTGGGCATCTCAATATCTTTCAAAACAAAAGCCTTAATTTATTTAATACCATATCTACAGTGATTGTACAACTGTCCAGACAACCAGTCACTTCTTTATCTTCCAATTCCATTAACCTGTTTCACACATTCCTATCCATAGGGAACCACAGGATTTTACTATCTTACTATAAAACATTAGTCACTGAAGATTTATTATTATCACTTCCAGTAAGCTAGGAAGACTATAAGTTTGACCTTTATTTTTCTCAGTTGTGCTATACTATTTATTGTACCCTTGTGGAAATCAAAAGCCAAAGGCCAGATCTCCAGTGAGTGTAAATGATCATACACAGAGGAAATTTAGAGATCCAAAGGCCTATTCTACCTACAAGTACAAAAAATTAGATACAAACTAACAACCTTCTTCTTTGTAAATCTTATTTTCATAACCAAATTCCAATATTTTTCTACCTCTGGCATTACAAGAATGATAGTGGAAGTGTGTGAATGTCCCAGAAAAAGAAGAGTTTACAGTATTTCACAAAGGACTAGATGAGAAAGGCATCATTTCACAGAATTGCCCAACACTACGGTGTTAATTTTTTGACTAAAAAATGAAGTGGAACATGGAGACATCAATTTCCAAGAAATCCATTTGGGAAGGAACAAGGTTTTTAATTTACCTATTCTACATCCCGAATAAAGCCTTGATTTTTTCGGTGAAAAGAAGGAGAGACAGTCTTTCCTGCTTTGAGAATCTTTGAAAGACTTGTTTCATTCCCTGTGTAGAATAGAAAGGATTATTATTTTTTTTAAGTTCTTTGATTATACCCAGTTTGTGTTCAGTGTGTGTTATTTTAAAATTAGGTTACAGTATATGCAAGCTTCTGTCCTTCACACTGGAATTCTTCACAAACAAGATTAACACCCAAGACAGAGATGATTATCTATTAATGAAGAAAATAATTTATTTCTGACTCTTTCCTCCTACCTCCTTTAGATTACTTCAGATTACTCTGTCAAGATGCTAAGTTTCTTTTCTGGAGAGCAGAGAACATGAATGCAATATGATGATTGAATATTATATAAGCTTTTGTTGACTGTTAGGCTTTTGGATCAGGGACTGTATTTTGTGCTTTTGTTATGTCCAACAAATTGCTCGGAAATTTATTAAAGAGGAAGAATCTAAAAAACAGTATATAAATTAGAAGAATATGAATAGCAAGGTTTAAACAGAGCACTGGAAGGATTTAGTAAACTAATTTTAGTTTTGTGACCTTTTTTGTGACTAGTCAGTTGACGTAAATTAGACTCATTTATATGAAATATTCTGGATTTATTTATTTATTTCTGGACTCATTTGTTGCCAGAAAAACAGCATTTTTATAATACAATGTTAACTATGCATCCTAAAGCTTAGTTCAATTTGCAATGCCTGTTTGCAAATAGATTTTTCCTAGAAGTAGCATATTGATTATTCCCACAGCTAATTGATATTAAAGGACTTTGCAACATTGTGGCTTTTGACTGTCCAATTAATTTCATTTTCTTACCAGTAATTGGCATGGTATATTAATTTTCATTTCTATTCACTAATTTTTTTTAAAGATGTGAATGTATACTTCATCTGGGATGAGAAGGATTAGTGGCGCTAATGAAACATATATATAGTCTACACATTTTTGTAATGTATACGTTAAACTTTTGCAAGACAAGTAGCTCGTACTGTTGAAATAACTGGAAAAGAATGTGCAACTGGTTGAGGTTTTTAAGGTGAAGATTAGAAGAAAAAAGTTCACACGTTTTAGTTGAAATAAACCTCTGAGTGCTTGTTGATGTGAGCAAACCTTAGAGCTTTCATCGCAATAATTTCCTTCAAGAGAAGTTTCCTAAAGGCAGAGGAACACGAGTGGTAGCATGGCTATGTTGTAAGGTCTCGGGACTGAAAAGGCTTAGTATGGGTTGCTGCACCTCCAGCTTCCAACCATCTGCTCCAGTGCCTGTGAGCTCCCTGTCCGTTTGCCTATGAGCAGCAGAGTGCACGGGGACATGGATGTTATTTAGCAGAATTTTATGGGGCATTCCTGGTAAGAGAAATAAAGGAACATCTAAGGTAGACAAATGAAGAAACTGTTGGGGCTGCAGCGTGAGCGGAGAAACACCTTCAGCTGCCTTATTCGGCTGCCGAGCCTTTCTCTGGCAAAGTGTCAGAAAGTGAGCTGTCTTTGGCAGACACAGAGAGGAACAGGCAGAGCATAAGCTGACTTCATTCGTAGTGTGCTTCTGCTTTTCTGCTCAGTCTCTAAATGCTGTTGTTTAGAATAAAGTGGCTCTATTGAATTCCAGCATAAGGCAGCCCTGTGGCAACTGGATGCAAATTTGTCAAGACTTTCTTTTTAATTCTTAGAAGTCTAGGGTCAGGGGGAGCATGTTGGTAAATTCTCTGAGAAGTTTAATTACTCTTGTTCTGAGTCCTGTGTCTGGCCCTTGCAAGAAACCCTGGAGCTCTGAGTTCCCTAATAGCTGGAGGAGAAACATGGCAGTTGTCTGCAGAAGACCCTTGCTGCTTTTTCGTTAGAAGGCTCTAGGGTTTCAAAGCAATCACTTCTATTTCTCTGTGTGGCTCATATATAAAGAATGGGCTTGTTGCCTGACACTTGGAAATAGCCTTGCAGTAGCAGCAGTGGGAAAATCCTATTGGTTAAATTTACAGATAAGAAAAACATTAATTTTATGAAGTAAAAATAATAAACTGTAAAATTTAGTTTTAACCAAGAGTACTCATACTAGAGAACCTGATAACAAACCTGCCTTTTTCACAAATGGAAATAGTACTCCTTAAGGTAGACTTTTACAGTTGTTGATGGCTCTCAAATGCTACTGCTCACCAGCACGCTTTAGTGGAGGAGATACGGGCAGTTTAATGGCAAGTTTGCTGTGGGTCAGGATACTCGGAGGTGGGGAAGTAGGAAGAGAAAACTACTAGAGATCTGTCACTACCTATTTCACCACATTTCAACAATCATATTTTGGAGAAATTAATCTGTGGGTTTTTTGTCATTATTGTTTTGGTGAGTGAAAAACCCCTTATTCCTAGTATTGGGCACGTATTCATCTGAGGCACATGTCACATTTTCTTTTCCAAAGCTTTACTGTTAGACTGAGATAGAAGTAACATCTCTAAAATTAGACAGAGAGGATTTTCTTTAGCTGGCTGAGGTAGTTATAAAAGCACCCACATCCTTCTTAATTTTTGGGTATACTCTCACCTCTTTCCTTACATCAGAAGGGCTCTGACCAGGGAGGATCCACTGACAGTTTTTTCGTAATGAAACACTGATGATTGAGTTGTAACAAAACTAACGCTGTAATGAAAACTTTATGCTCAATATGATACCACAATGGAAAGGGCTTTTGGCTTTGTTGGATGCCAAAAGCTGTACATTAGTGAACCCTAATTTAGGTTTGTGTGGATAAGCTAAAAAAATTTAAGTTTTATTTACCACTTACACTGCTAAGCACTGAATGGAGAAATTAATAAAACATACATTTGGGGGAAGAAGAACAGAGTCCTTTCTTTTCCCTAGGGAAATACTGGTTTTCTTTACAGGCGCAGGAGGTCCAAGATCATGGTCTTCTAATCTTTTTTCCATTACAGTACATGGTGGCCTGGTTTGCAAATATAGGACTAAGGAGAAATTGCTACTTTCTGCTTTATTATCTATATACTAGTATAATTGATCGTGGGAAACATGGGAACTCAGCTGACAGATTCTGGTTCCCAAAACATTTCATTCTGATATGAAAAGATTAAACACAAAGTATTTTGTAAGAAAAAGAGATGAGCGGCTCTGATTGGGTGGAGCACACGAGTGAACACCTTCATCCCTACCTCTGAAATCTTGCCTGTAGACATCTCAATTTCCAGAACCCACCAACTACATTTTCCAATCATTTGCTTTTGAATATCCCTTGATTTTTAGATCTCAACAGTATTTACAGGGATGGTCCCTTTTCCACTTCATCACTCAACGTTGCTTTTGTCTCAGCAGTTTCTGCTGTGTTCCTTCTGTAAGGGCACATGGGAGATGGGAGCCCCTGTTTCAGTAAGGTGATCTGATCAAGGGCCTTTTCAATGAAAAAGGGGATAACAAGTAAAGGGGGAAGTGATGAGATCATACAGAGACACAAACCTGTATGACAAAGATCATGGAGACAGTGGGAAGAAACAAACCTCTTCGGTCACGCCTACTGGTGTGCCACCAAGAAATTGCAGACTGCCACTGGTAAGAATGCAAAGCTGAGTGTCTGTGATATTTAGGGTGGGTGGGGTGTCAGTGAGACTATGCAAAACTTACAAGGGCACGTCTAGGGGATGGGGAGGAGCGAAGGGCTAAGAGGTGGACAGGGTTGTGTTTGAGAGGGTCTGTCTGTGTGCAGACTGTGGTGGGTCAGCACACTTGTCTGACCAAGACCTGTGCCTCATCACCCCAGCCTGGCCTGTCTTCTCCTTAAATCCTCTGGTAGCTCTTCTTGTACCTGTCCCTTGCAGGTGTGAGCGCTGTAGGGACGAGGCGCTGGCTGCTGGAGGAGCATGGGAAGATTTGGGGCCAGGCATTGGAGTCAGATGGGGGGTGCAGGCACCCTGGGCTGGTGGTGTCAGGAGCTGGAACCTGTGGGGTCTCAGGGACAGCAGCTGGAGGGGTGGTGGCCTTGACTGCAGCCGCTGGGACAGGCACAATGTGTGTCCCAAAAACCAGCTATGGGGGGACCAGGTGAATGAGGCGAGTGATGGGCTCCGTGGCGGTGACTGGACTGGGGCCGCAGTCACAGCCTGTGTGCCTGGTGCTGGCTGCTGGGGGGTGAGTGGCCATATCCCCCCCCAAACCTGGTGTGCGTGGGGGAGGTGTGTGTGTCAACTGCAGCAAAATCCACGCTGGACCTACTGGTGAGCAAGAGGCCCTGGGTCTGGGCAGGGGCACCAGGGGGGTGCAGGAGCCATGCTGGTATTCCAGGGATCTGTGAAATGTGCTTGTGACTCTGGAAGGTGTCCGTGTACATGTGTCCATGTCCATGCCTCTGGGATACATGCTCAGGTTCACTACTGGTTGAACTTGCAAAGCGGAAAGGGGCAGCTGTGTCCCTCAGCCTGGGCAGAGACCCCAGGTCCCCGAGCAGGAGGGGGCTCCCAGGCTCTGGTGCTGCAAAAGGCAGCAGCCACTTATAACGTCCCTTAACAGTTTCTTGTACACAGAAGAAGAATGCAATGCTTGGGGATTTTTAAAGTAATTTTCCTTCTGCTTTCTAAGTATCTTTGGACTGACACTTGTGTAAAAAATTAGGTCAAAAAGGAACTTGTTTGGGTAAATTATAAGCCAGAAAACAGAGAGATGTTGGGATTCAGCCTCAGTACAGATAACTACCATCCAACTTGCAGAACTGTACATAAATAAACACATTAAACAAGTAATATGAATATAAACAAATAATTTTACTATGACTTAGCTTTGTCAACCAAGCGCAGTCCCTTCATGTTTGACCTAAGCAGACCTGCTGTGTCATCAGGAGTCCAGTGACCCATAATGGGGCTTTGGAGCTATAAAAAAAAAAAAAAAAGCTTTCTGAGTCTTGGAAGATGAAACAACACTGTCTGCTTTTTAAACCTTTTTCCTATTGACTTTGCGGTGTGAAAGTACAATGAAAAGCAGCAAACCAAGGAAGCACTTGAGCGGTTTGCAAGGAGTGAGAGATTTAGGATTTCTGGTGACCATGCCTGTTGTTATCCCAGTCACCCAGGAAGAGCCAAACCACAGGCACAGCCCTTGGAAAAATAAGTTACGTTTCATGTATGGCAGTCTCAGCTTTACAGATAATGAAGGATGACTGTAATTCAGAATTAAAAGATAATTGCACATATAACATACTTCTATTTATGAACAAAATGAAAGGAGCTGGGTGGGACAGCTTGCCTTTTAAATTACATTAGGGAAAAAGGTTTGACATTCTGGAGCCTAAAGTATGTGTGTGTGTGTGTGTCAGGGAGCAAGTTTCAAAATTTGCTTATTAACTGGCCTGTATTCCAGTCCAGTGTCACTATATAATTACAATAAACTACTCTTTAGGGCAGAGTCAGTGCTGAGGTGCTCGCTGTATTAACTCACTTTATGTGTCTGATGACTGAGTTAAAGATAGTGGAATTATGGAAATCAGATTTTCTGACTGTTTTCATGATCAAGGCTGTCAGAAATGCCACTAAAAAGTTTGGTGTGGATGACAGAAAAGACATTTCTTTCCATTTTGGAACAAAAATCTTACAAGAACTCATTCAGATTTGGATATCCTTGGCACTAAGTTGGTTTACAAGCGAGTTGGGTTTTCATTAGAAAAGGACATGAGAATATTGGATAGCTTAGGACCCATTTTAAAATACTCAGGGCCTAATGCCATGAGGTTTTGAAATCAGTGAGAGTGGAGAATACTTGGCATCCCTGGAATTATGCAGTGCCTCAAAAATTATTTAAGGTATGGTGTTTTCTTTGTTATATTCTACTTGTAAAACATTAGTTTTCACTAGAGTCCCTTTCTAAGGACATGAATCATGACATGGGCTGATGTTTAAAAAAAATACAAAAGCTACCCAGGTTTCAGATTGGCTTTGTCTTTAAGTGATTGTTTATTTTTTAATACTCTGAATAGAGCAATGCATTTTTACCCCCAAACTCTATTAAAAGAAAACCAAAAAAAGCCAAGTTTTATACTTTTAAAAAGTTTGTCTGAAACTTCAAATTTCTTGAAAGCCAGCCCTCCTCCCTGTCAATCTTCATGAACTTCTCCTTCTCCATTTTAAAGAAATGTGATCACTGTTTGCATTCATTTGTATTTTAAAAAAAAGCACTTCCAGGAGGGAAAAATACACTGTGGACAGAGTTTTATTTACATGGGAAACAGATCTAGCTGACAGCCATAGCTTAATGACTGGCAAAGAGCCCTTCAAAGATTTGTCTTCTATAAAATCAAACTGCACTGCTTTCCAGAAAAAAATATTTTCCTCCTCGAGTGACCTGCCGTTTGTACAAATTAGTGTCAAGGATAGATTTCAGTGCTGCGATGACAGATTTGGAACACATAGTACAGTTTACATGTCAAATAAAATTATGGGGACATTCTTTACTTTCACAGCAATGATTCACAAAACTCAGGAACATCAATAGATTTATAGCCTGCAGAGTGTGAAAACGTTTTGATGAGCAGTGTCATGCTAGGTCACTCATCCTTAATAATACTGTTTCACATTTGTGTCACAAACAAAGCCAGCTCAGGGCAAAATGGAATGTTATGCTGACTGCTGCTGGCCTTCCATGTAGAAGGGCAAAGAGGAACCATCGGACTCTCTAGCTGACTTGATTTGTAAAGTAGTCAATGAAAATCAAAGATTATTAAAGATCCCCCACAGCATGGGACATGTGCTTAAAACCCTGATGCTCCTGCAGTGAAAATAATTTGTCATCCTTAGTCTGGTGGTTTGCTGTTTTATATTTGGAGGGCAGCTGTGATTTTCTGTCACAGGGTATCCCTAGTAAAGCAAACAAGAGATCAGTAGAAATGCTATATGTTACACTGTTCTTTTATAAGACATACACAACTGCTTTTCACTATTTTGTTCATAGAATCATTTATGTTGGAAGACTCTTAAGGTCATTGAGTCCAACTGTTAACCTAACACTGCCAAGTCCACCACCAAACCATGTCCCTAAGAGCCACATACATCCATACACGCTTTAGGCTGAAACACAGTGCTTCCCCGGTTAGGTGGGTCTCACTGCTGTGGCTTTCTCCCCCCTCCCAGCCTCACATGAAAAGGACCCCTTTTCCTCCCCAGTCCCCAGGTCACCCCTGTCACTCCTCCGGCTCTGCAGCAGGCACCTGGCCACATTGCCTGTGCAGGTCCCACTCTTCACATCAGCAGCCTCAGCTGGTGAGGTTAGTAGGAACTTAGATGGGAACCAGTGGTGCAGGGCTTACCTTCAGTGAGGCTTTTTCTTGCTTTCTCTAAGTAGGGAAATACAAACCCTAAGGTTTCCTATTCTAATTTAGTGACAAGAATGCACAGTTAAGTTACAAAATAATCACCTCTGTTTTATGCATATAGCAGTGTGAGATGCTACCCACAATTGGATAATTGTGGGGAACTGGAGAGATTCTTGGGGAAACCCTTCCTTTCTTCCTGCATTGGAATTGATCTTTTGTTACCAGACATTCTACTGTCATGGAAGGGCAATATGAATATCCTTGGGGTATCTTTACATTTCCTTTCTGGGACATTATTAAACACCTCAACCAGCAGCTAATTATTTTTAAAATGTGAAATAATTAGTTTGTTTGTTAAGCTTAAAAAGGACTTTTTCCTCATATCTCTTTTTTTTTTTCTTGTAATGCTCGGAGACAGACTCCCTGGGCTGTGAGGGACCACACTCCTCCAAAACATTGCATTTGCAAACCAGGGAGTTCATTTTGCTAAGAGAGAGTGCACGAAGCCATGGCTGGTTCTTGCTGCTTGTTGCAAAGGCTTATGGGTAGTTCAAGAAGTTGAACAAAACAACATGAATACAGTATGCAAAAGTACATAAACGACACGAGATTACATTATGCATGGTAGTTAAACGTTGTTAACACATTGAAGCTGATGCTCCAGTGTGCATTCATGAGCACTCCTTACTTGTCTAACATGTCAGTGGCTTCTGCAAACAATTAGGAGGCCAGCTTCAGCCTAGAGCTGAGGGTTTGCAGCCACCACTGCCTAAGAGTCGTGTGGCATTATTTTGGTGAAATCAGAGCCACCTTGTCACGTACCCAGCTTCAGCAACATCAGAGATGTGTTTTCCCACATCCTCCTGGAATTGCAGATAGCAGATCTGATGCCACCATTTTCAGAGTCCTGCTTTTGAGGCTAAAATAATATTTAAAATGTGCATTTGATTTCCAAATCATAACCACTTTTTTGAAAACTTGGAAATATTACTGAAGATCAATATTTATTAAACAAGGGGATGTCAGGACATATGACAATATAATTAATCTCAAGAGAGCTCACTATCCTTCTTTACTTATGATCTTGGCAAATCTTAAAATGTCATTTAATCCTATACCCTAATTTGCAGGTGGAGAGATAGTAAGGCAATCATGCTGTGTTGTTACCTCATAAAACAATTTTATCTGCATGAGATTGCTCTTGGATCACTGCTAGACTTTACAACAAACATGAAGAAGATCAGATGAAAAAACATACACTATAAAAACTGACTTACATAAGAGTCTTATCCACCAGTGACAAAATCTATTTCTTTTTTTGTGT
>JAVJGH010000054.1:12320644-12330742 GCA_035590175.1 Aviceda leuphotes
CCGCTGGCCCAGGCCGAGCCCCTCAGTGACGGCGGTAGCGCCTCGGGGAGAGCGGAGTTAAGAGGGGAAACCTGCGGTGGAGAGGGGGTGGGATGGGAGAGCTGGAGCAGGGGCCGAGTGCGGAGTCCTCCTCCCCCTGAGGAGGAAGGAGAGGCAGAGACCAGGTGTGGTGAGCTGACCCCAACCCCCTTTTGCCCGTGCCCACAATTGGTGAGTGATCCCTCCCTGTCCCGGTCTCGACCCACGAGCATTTCTTTATATTTTCTCCTCATCCCACTGGGGCCTGGGAGAAGCAGTGAGTGAGCAGCTGCGCGGTGCTTTGTTACCGGCTGGGTTTAAGCCGCGACAGCTGGACAAGAAGTAGAAGCACTTATTTAATATACAGGAGATAGTATTATCTAAAACAAAACAAAGATATGATGTCAGCACCTACTGGCATCCTTGTGTAAATGTAATCATTGGGGAGCAGTAGTAATAACCTGTGTATCTTTGGCGTGTACTAGCAATTAGGTTTCAAACTCTACAATTGCATATTATACTCCCTAGTTTGAGCTAAAACATTCACACCTTCATAGCTATTACCTACCTGAACAAGGTATATTATGCTGGTGTACACTAAAATTGTACCTTCATTTTATAGATGTAGTATTAATATACAAAACCCAGAAAGACCTGTGATTTTCTTCATCCCAACTGTCCATGTATATGAGCCAAGGATTCCTTTAAATATCATCAGTTCTAAAGATAAGATACTCTGGGCTCTTTTTCCTGCCTTTCTAGTTTTTGAGCACTAGATTTTGTATTTCCAGACTCTTCTTCAGTCAGGAGAAGGAGAAACGAACTGTTACTTTTTATGAACACTGAGACACGAAATTGCATCACTTTAAGGAACTGTGACTATTTAGCAGGAATTTCAGGAGGTGTTTAAGATGTGATTTCAAAGAATGTTGAATTTAAAAGCCTGAGAGGTTGATTAATATAAATAAATTGCATCTGGATTATTAAACTTCTGGACACTAATTACCTTTGAAAACTCATTGGATTCTGCAGAACAGCAATGTAATGATGGTTGGTTTTGTGCATTAATATATATTCCCAACCTGTTATCTTTTAACTTAACCTTAACTGTGCTTTGATTTAAATACATTTGTTATGGTGTATTTTGAAACAGCTTATGACCACATCAGCATTTATTGGATTGTACAGGGGTTTAAAATGATTTATTTTACTGCTTTAAGCAACACTCTCTTTCTGTAAGGAGACCGTGGCATAAAGCTAGAATAGACATTAGAGAGATAAGGAAGGAATTTAATATAAACTGTAGTCAGAGGATGTGGTAAGGAGTATGACTGCCCCAAAATAAAGTCCACATCTGTTCAGGTAATACTGGCAGGGGGAGAGGGAGGGAAAAGAATTTGGGAGTGCTACCCTAGTTGCTTTAACGGGAAACTCCAGATCTGTTTTTGCTGTTAATTCAGGAAGTGCTGATATATGAGGAGCTGTGACAGAACTTTAAACAAGAGAGAGTCAGCTCTGATTTTTGTAGTGACATTTGAATTTTCACAGCAGTGATCAAGCAACCTTCCAAACACCTTGGGAGCAGGAAAGAGTAGAATTTCAACAGATTTAACATTGTGTATGACAGCTATGAGTCCTGCCAATGGAGTATTTTCATATACCAAAAATGGTGATGAAGAACTAAAGGGCTCAGCCAATGCAAGAAATATTACTTCTTTGGAATTTGCCAATTGTATGTTGCTATGGACTTACATTCTCTCTCTAGTAGTGACATTTTGTGATTTTTATTTTTTTTTCATTAGTATTACTGATCAGCACTGACTTGAGTCTTCATTGAAATCCAAAGGATTTTTGCTATTTTTTTTAGTATCAGTCCTATTGTATGGAAAGCATGTGCTGTTGAGTATTACTCCTAAGATTCCTTGTGTGGTTTTCATTAGATTAAAAGGTCCATTGATTTACTGACATGAGTAAAATATTTTCTATGAATTGCGATTGCTTTCCTCAAAATATAGGTAAGAACATATGAACAGCAGTAATGAATCAGACTAAAGATGATCTAATTTTTCCTGTTTATATAAGTGATAATAACAGCTGTATAGGAAAACATGTATGAACGGGGAATGAATAGCAGCAAAATTTTTCACCTCCATTTGGGATTTCCTGAGCTTTATTGTTAATAGCCCTGAATGGTTCTTCTTCTGTGAATTTGTTTCATCTGTTTTTTAATTCATGTAAACTATTAGCATCTACAACAGACTATCAATTTATATTAATTTTATTTGTTGGTTTTGGGGCTGAGTCTGACTTTAACTGCTAGCAGAACTGTATTAACTTGTTCTTATCTACAGAAAGCATCTCACATGACACAGGGAAGTTGGTCTCAGGAGCACATATTAAACAGGAACATATTCAACATTAATACTGCAATAGTATACCCTGTCTTCCAAAGAACTTAGTGATATCATAGACATCTGTGCTCAATCAAGTCAGATGTCTGAGCTGTGAACTGTTCAAGTATGAAGATTGAAAGGCCTCAGAGTTATGACACCAATGCATGGAATTTCATGGATGACTCATTTATATAAATTTTCATTCTCTGAGTGACAGTAAAACAAATAAAGAAGAAAGGTGCAGATTTCCAGAACAGATTTGCCTGGAATCGACACTGTAACCTCTTTACTAAGGCAGTCTTTAGGCTGATTTAAGACCCATAGTAAAGCAAGTTGCAAAAGCAATTAAGTAAAAGATCTACAATACTGCACTTGACTTTATGAGCATATAAATCTCAAAGATGGAAATATCATTTCATCATAGCTATTTACCAGAGACAAAATATGCCTGTTCAGTGCACAGACTTTGATCTGACTTTGTGGTCCCTCAGGATTCAAATTCAAGAGATGATGTCTTTCTGACGATTGGCACTGAAGAGTGAAAGGTGTGGAAGACTCAAGTGTTTATTACTGCTGAAAAAACAGACCAAAATTTTTTAACTGGAGTATATCCAAGAAAATGTAATGGTCAAAACCCCAGGCAAAATAAGAATATAAGAAATAGATGAGACTCTTTTGGCTGTAGGAGGAGCAGACTACAAAATACATCTTTCTTATTAGTATTTTTGCTGCAGATTGGGTGTCACCCGAGTCACCCGAGTGACTTTCACTATTAAATATTGAGATATTCCACTCAATCTCTTCCATTTAGAGCTGATTAGAGCCTCAAATTCTGTGTTGCTGAAAGTTTGAAGTATAAACCAAAAATCAAAATTGCGCAATTTTGTAAGGAAATTAAATTTTATAAAAAGTTTTGGAAATTTGTTCTGGTTCCTTTCTTTTTACATCAGAAAACTAACAAGTAGCCAGCTGTTCCATGACTGAAGCCGTGTCCTACAGCCAGAGCACTATGTGTGGGGCAGGCCCGTGGCATCAGAGGCAGCCTGAGGACTTCCACAGAGCCAGAGACTGGCTGCCTAACAAACCTGGGAGGTGTGGTTTAAACTAGGGGACTTTTGGAGAAATCCCTGATGAAATACAAGGCTGCAAAGTTTTGCTGGAGAATTTCTTACCGCTTCTAGCATTTTTTCATCGTTGCCATACTTACGTAGCCTATAGATATTTGTTGCACAGTGGAGGATGGTTTGAAGTTGGTGTCACTTACAAATGATATAACATGCAACTGCAAATACACACGTAGAAGCAGATTTTCAGGAGTGTTTAGCAGCTAAACAGAGGCAAATAGTCACAGATTTTCAGCAGCTCGTTGAAACAATTCTGATTTGAAATCAAGGTACCAAGCTTACTCAAATGTTTTTGAAAGCCTCACTAGGGACAGAACCACAGCTTTAAAGACCTGAATGACTCTAAAAGTGTTGTCTCTGTTCCTAGGGAAGGACCAAAAGGGAAAGTAACAAGTTCAGGTGTGAGAATGGTGTAAAGGAAAGTGCCTTGGAGTGGCCAGATCAGGGACAGGTGAAGGCAGGCCATGAAATTCATGCCAGCTACAGGGCGTTCTGAGCATGTTCCCCGTTGACATGATCTCCCTAAACAGTGAGTCCGAAGCTGTGGAAGGTGCAGGGGCTGCTGTGCCCCTCAAGGTCTCTTATGGACATACAAAAATGTTTCCTCTGTTAAGTGATGGATCCGCAGGCTTTTGCACATCTTCCTTCCTCAGTGAAGCACTAAACCATGAATTAGGTACTAAACTACTGAAGATGGTGGAGTACATTGAATCTTAGTAGATTAATTAATTTCTTTTCCAGGCTTACATAATGACAAATAAAAATCTACTGACTCCTCCCCTCCAAAAAAAATCTGTCCCTTCCATCAAATCAGTTAAATTGGTGGAGTCTATGCAGACTGCAATATATATTTATATGAGGGCTAACAGCCAGATCTGAGCATACAGCCTGGGTAAGTTAAGTCATGGGTCAGTAAGCCCCATGGTAGTTATGCGAATTCATTCAGTAGTGTGCAGTACAAGGACCTTAAATAGGGATAAAACTGGACCCCATGGACAAATCTTACCATGTTTCTTCTTCTTCTGTTTTTTTTTTTTTTTAAACAAATTATCCAAATATCTTGTTTCCTTCAACATATATTTATTTCCATTTTGTGTAGCTATTCGGAGATAAGAGTAGTCTGTTATACAACACCTTATTCTCAACTCTCAGATGTAGAAGCCAGGAATCCCATGCACCTCTGCTGAGATTTTCTGTTATAAATCATTACGAAATTTTGTTTGGATTACGACTTCCAAGTAAAGAACCACCAAAATTTACAGTTATTAACTATGGACTTTTGATCCCACCCTTCACAGTAAAACAGCAGTGAATGTAAATGTCTCCCTCCCCTAGATACCCCTGTATTGCATCAGCTTTGCAGACTTGGGGATTTAACTGTGTTTAAGAAGATCACCTGGTGTTTAATACCAAGACTTAGTCAGCACTTGCTCTATAAACGTCTTCCCTTATATCTTCTTTTTAAAACAAACAAACCCATGTACTCTATATTAAACATTTTAAAGCACTTACCTTTTGTCTGTAATCACAACTCTCCAATGAAAATCAAATGGGAAAACCCACTGCATTGTTTAGATATGGCAGTAACACCATGATGAGATAATTTCTCAAGCAGAGAATGAGAGGACAAAGATTACAACATCGGTAAGTTCCTGTTTTATATAATTCATGGTCTTTCCAATCAGGCATGTTGCCAACGATATCATTTTTAGGGCATATTTATAATGTGAATCACAAGAAAAAGAAATCTCGGCTCCCAGCAATAAACTTTGAGAAAGTTAAAAAAAGTTTAAAACAAAATAGCAAATGGTCAGCACATGAACAACCCTTAACTTCCATGAACACACCTGAACATCCATGCCTGAATAAAACGGCAAGTTAATGATGGGTGTCAGTACTGTGGCTGGTGGTATTAACGTGGCTGCCACAATTGTATTTATGGCCCCGGGAAGACTGGGCAGTCTCCAAGCCCATGGGTTTCTGGCAAGGTCTTGCAGTGCAGTTAAACCACATGCCGCTGTCTTACGTTACGTGCTCCGGTGGCTTAAAGCTCATCTTTATACAGCCGTAATGCGGCTGGCACTCAGTGCAGGGGTGGTTCTTTTTGGTCCTGTGGGATTTTCTTGCGAGATGCTCTATGTTATGCCAGATTGCAGTGAAGACAAGGAAACAAACCTATACTGGCTTAACACAGATGCATCAGATGCATACTCTAAAATGTATCAGAATAAAGGATCTGGCCCACTCATTTCAGTTTATAAGTGATTGCATTTTTTACTATTTTAGTCCTTTCTTCTGGAATTAAATTAACTGAAGTTCAGATATATTTCCCAGTGTATGAACTAAAACAGATTTATAACTAAATCTGTTATAATTAAATCTATTTTAATTCCAACTTTGAGAGACAGAAAAAAGATTCCTTTCTGAAAATGGTGTAGGGCTGCAGAGCATCATTAGGAGTTTTGCCATGCATCTCTTGAGCTGCCTAATTTTTACTTCGAGAACTCCCACAGTCTGTGATTGACAGGAGTAATAAGTCTCAAAAAGCTTGCCAAAAATCACCATGCCACTTTATATATTTTTTTAAAGTAATATTTGGACCAAAGTATGTAACGGTGCTAGGTGAGACAGTTGTTTCTTTAAGCTTGTGGACTAGAAAGCTGTTGGGGAGTGTGTTACTCATGTCTGAGCTGGTTCTAGTTACGGGAATCCAGTGCACTGACATTTTGGGCATAACAGCATGTGGAGCTTGCGGAAGTGCTGCTGAGGTTTGGCCAACCTACAGAAAAAAGAGCAGATCTTTCCTTAAAATTTTATAAAAGTTTTTAAGATATCCCTGCCTGAAAACCTGTGCAAGCCTATGAAGAGCTGCAACTTGTACTTGATACTTCCTTAGAAGACACTGATGTTCTCACAGAACAGCAAGACCTGCCTACCCATATAGAAGATATGTCCTCATTTTAGAGGTCCACATCCAGTCACCTTTATCTTATGAACAGTCCCACTGAAACTACTGAAACTTGACTGAAGAGTAAGACAGGATCCAACTTGACTAAAGTTATCAGAATATAGGCCCAAGCTTTAAGTATGGAGTCACAATCTGTGTTTGAATTATGGAAACTGGAGAAACATCCTTAAAAAAAGTCTGACACTTCAGAAGAGCATAGATGTAG
Source organism: Aviceda leuphotes (assembly GCA_035590175.1). Taxonomy (NCBI): domain Eukaryota; kingdom Metazoa; phylum Chordata; class Aves; order Accipitriformes; family Accipitridae; genus Aviceda; species Aviceda leuphotes. The sequence goes on from JAVJGH010000054.1 coordinate 12,327,353, forward strand.
GGTAGTTTCTTATGTAACCTGCATGCCCAAATACATTTGATCAAACATTTTTCAAGTATTGTAGTTATCTAAAAACATTTACTTTGTTGTTGGTGGTTTTTTATTTGTAGCATGTATTCTTAAAAGCTTTTGTTCCGTGCTCCTGCTTTTTTAAAATATCAGATTTACAGCCTTATTTGCTACAGGTTGGGCATATCCAGACCCAATTCTTCAGTGCTGATCTTGTCAATTAATGATATACCTGTACAGGGGGAGAAAAGAGCAAGTGCCACATGCTGCTAAACACAATAGCAGAATTTGCTTTATCTACTGCCTATGTGTAGCATTAGTATTAACTGGAGTATCAATTACTGCTTTTCTGTTCTTCAAGAATGACCTATACTGGGAAAAGTACTGCTCATTTCTTTAGACCTTCTTCTCAGTCCCTGATACTCTGGCCAATGTGTTGTGCTAATCCTGACAGAAGCCTGTGTCTCCATTGCCTCATACCGTGGGTGGTCATTACCAGCAGACCGGTTTTTTCCAATCAGACTAATGCTTTGTAAACACATCTGAATTTTATTATCTGCTGTAGGTAAATCTACAAGGCACAGAGCAATGAGCAGTCTGTCATTTATTCATTAGAAATGTGATGGATTATCATCTCTATCACACATACCAGTGAGGCATCAGAGTGCAGCAGTCTCCACCCTTTGGCCAGAGAAGAGCCAAACTAAATCATCATATCTGAAGCTAAAAGTCAGATGAAAATTATTTTGTTTTTTTTCTCTACAGCGGAGGCTCTGAATGTGGGAAAGATTCTCATTCTGGTCCAAACCCCAGCCCCTCGAATTTGGAGATCAGTATTCTAGTTCAGTGAAGCTGGAAACACCAAACATTGCTCATCATAAGCTTTACACACAAGGGCAATCCAGTGGTGTTACAGCTATACACAAAATCAAATGTTTGCCTATAAATCAGCAGATGTGTGGACTCAGCATGCTATTTTGTTGCTGAACAGAGTGGTTTGGAAGTTATGGTATAGATAAAGGGCTAGCAAGATCTCAGAATAAGACCCACTAATTATTATTGTTAATTCCAAGAAGTTTTGCCATGTTTCATTTCAATCACACAAAAAATATTAAATGAAGAATTAATTCTTGGTCTAACTGTATTAGAAGGACTAACGTGTTTTTCAGGAATATTTTAAAAGGCCATTTGTAGACACAATAGTCCGATTATTAGGTCTCATTACTGATAGAGCAAATAATATGACTTTCAGTGGCTTATCATGGCACAGGTCTCTTTCAGCTATTTTAAAGCAAAAGCAAGTTTGAATAAATTCTATGCCAAATTTTTTGGTCAGTTGTTCAGATAAAGTGATACCACAAAAAGTTTATCGTGTTCTAGGAAAAAAATAATGACAAACAATAAATTTCATATGATATGTCAAAGTGAATTGTTACTAAATTTTGAGATTTTTAACATATAAGACTATTGTTACATGGGGGCTACAAACATTGTAAAACAGTAAATTGACTGAAGGTGAAAGGAGTGCTGTAGTAGACACTCATTAACTTCCCTTCTATGGTGAAAAAAATCTCAGCAAATTAGTTTTGAGTTTGCAGGCTCCATTTAAAACTAAAAACATCTGCTTAAGGGCTGTTGAAATGCCACTCAGAATGAATTAATTTTGTCTGGAGAGAAAAATACCTATATAGTGGTTAGGAATGGTTTTGAAAGGATAAGCTAATATAAATTTTAAAGAACTGAGCTGCAAAAGGAGAGAAATATCAGAAAAGACTATTCCACTTACTTTTTTTTATTTCTTATGCTCATTTATTTGGCTGTGCTAACACAACACAATGCCAGTATCTAGATTTCATCATTCACAATTCACACTGAAGTTCCTCCTTACTCTGAGACTAATATTTTCCTACTTCCTTGATGGGAATTTTGAAATAATGAATCCCTTCGGATCTCTGTTTGGCGTGTTTTATCACATGGTAAGTGAATCGGCAAATTGAGCAACACAAGCTTAAGTCTATGTTGTCACTTATATATGCTAAGACACAGGTGTTTCAAAAATTCTTTTGGATACATGCTGGAAAAAAGTCACTTAGAAGGACTGGAAGTATTTAAGGTCTGTGATAGTGCTTTTGGCCAGACTATAGTCTAGTAACTGATATGTGCCCATCTTTTGCAAAGTCAGATCTTAGGTATTTCTACAGAATCTTTTTTCTGTGCAAATGGTCTGTACAGAGACAGTCCTATTAACAGAGCCTGCATTTGGGATTTGAAACTGTTGTTACCATTAATGTATTTTTGTAAGTGTTGAACTCTTGTAGACAAATACTACAACAAAAATCTAAACCATCTAGTTTTTATCTGTTTGTTACAACTAATAGCTAAGAAAATCAGCTGTGTTTCCAACAAGAAGCCCGGAAAATGTTTAAAAGTTGTAAATTGTCATTAACAATATATTACTGTTGTAAATTTTGAGTCTATACTCTACCATTCTTTAGGATATTGTGCTTAACCAATACCACTTGTTCAGAAAGGTTGCTTTTCCAAGGAAACTTTCTTAATTTCCTGAGTAGATGTAATTTTGCACCTCATTGTACCTTGGAAGGTATCTTAGGCTGCTTTTCTTGCAAGGCCATATTGTGGTGATTTAGCTGAAGCTAAACTTTAACAGCTTAAGCAATCTATTTCAGTGGTACATTTCTGTCTAAGATATGGTTGATTTAGATTTTGCACTGGCCTTCGCAGCCTTGCCTTGGAATTTGATGTTTTAGTGATGTCAACACAAAATCACATCTGTGGGCTGTAAAGGAGCCTTTACAAAGCTTGGCTACATGGGTGTGACATCAATCAGTCAAGTGGTGAAGCATGTTGCTGTTGGCAAATTCCAGAATAATGTTTAGATTTACCTGGTGTCTGCTGTGTTCAGTGTAGCATCCTCATTCTTGCTTCCTTTTCCAGAAATGAAAAATACCACTTATCCAGAAATGAGGAGAATTAGATGAGATAGGAGGATTCTTTCCTTTTTGTGTGTCTTCTGACTCAGAAGGCAATGAAAACACATGTAGAAATATAATTTTTTCCTGAAAAATCCCATTAATTTCCTACGAAAGTGCAAGACACAAAATGTTTTTAAATACTAAATTTTTATTCTATTTAGATATAACCCATCAGGGCAGCTGATTTGTATTTCTAGTTTCTCATGATATTTAGTCCTTCTGTGGGCCTGACAGCATTTTGGGTTGATGCATGGTGCTCTCATGGATCATTAGCATCTGAATCTGAAAGTACTTACTGAGTCCAGGAAAACACTCACTGAATCCATTGAAATGAAAATGCTGTAAACTCATGTCCAGAAACACAAGAGTATCAAAGCACCTCTTAAAA
>JAVJGH010000054.1:12337922-12349048 GCA_035590175.1 Aviceda leuphotes
GACAGGCCTGTAGTTCCCCAGATCCTCCCTCCGACCCTTCTTATAAATGGGAGTCACATTGGCAAGCCTCCAGTCCTTTCATCTTGGCAAATCTAGCCAGGTGAGCTTTCCTGCAACAACTTTTGATGTATAAATAATCTTCAGTTTAGAATTTTACATGGATTTCTTGACAGCGATGACGTTGCATTTATTAGGATATACATTTTAGACTGTAAAACTGATTAGTATTAATGTTTGAACAAAAGGTGTCTATTTTCTTTAGTAATGGAGACCAAGGTAGTTTCCATGCTGCACAGAAGGGAGCTGCTGGCAGGGGATGCCATGAGAGACATCCTGCACTCAGCTTACATTTTAGCTTCTCGGTGCAATTACTCTGAAAATTAAAGATTCCTACTCCACATGATTTATGCATTGCTGTGTCGGTCACTGAGTTACGACAGGCAGGGAGGGGAAGCATTGTTCAAAACCAAGGAGTTAAAGGGGGAGGTAGGCTGCTGGTGAGAGCCCACCATCCCTCTGTGAGAGGTAGCCTCAAGGAAGGCAAGGCACAAGTAGCACAGGGAGGCTTTGACACTAATCTGACATTAGCTATGGTTTTCCTCTGGCAGAATTATTTTATTGAGCTAGCAGATTCTTTCCCCCTTTTTGTTTATCCTTTAAATCACATGCAGGAGTTACAGTCTTCCTTTTGCCAGAGAGTATGCCTTTGGAAAAAATATAAAATTTGAAGAAATGTGATATAATTTAAACATCATTTTCCTGAGGAGGAAAGTGCTACATGATAATTAGCAGCAGAGTGCCTTAAGAATCCTACAATTGATTTTACGTTTTGTTTGTTTGCTTTTCAGAGCTGGCAAAGCTCATTGAATAATGAAGTGGTGACACACATCATTCAAAATCAATCAAAACTCGGGATAGCTGAAAACCCTTTCAAAGTAGTGAGAAAGTTCAGGCTGGGAAATGAACTGACTCACAATAACATTCGCGTAATGCCAGACAAACCTGGTAAAGAATTAAAATGAGTTTGTGAAAGGAAAGAGATTACAGTGCCACTGGATAAATAAATAAGATTTTCCTAGCTGGAATATTATTCTTAGTTTTAGTCACGACATTTTGTGTAGTGCTCACAGAGATAAAATTATACAAAGGCATGTGACAGTGCTGTGAAATTCTAAAGTGTTTTCTTTAGACTTTTTTAGGTGAAGGAAATATCAAAGAGATTGGACCTGTTTCCTGTTAGCCTGGATACATAAGGTGAGACTGAAGAAAAACATACAAAACCTTCTGGAAGAGGTAACTAACGTATTTATTTCCTCTTGTATTACAGCAGTAAGGGATTTCCAATGAATCTGAGAACAAACGGATTAAAAATAATTTATAAAATATAACTAACCCACAGAACTGAAGGCCACAATGTTAAAAGCATGAAACACTCAAGCTTTAAAATATAAGTCAAATCTTGGTGGCCAGAGCCAGGGGAAAGTTCTCAAGTGATCCATGTGTCTCTGACTGCCCTTTGTGTTTTTGTCAGATGTACCCATAGCTGGCCGCTGGTAAAGACAAGATATGGTATCACTGATCTGATGTGGGATGAGAAAATCTATGCTCCACTGTCTTCTTAAGAGGAAGAAAGAGTCCATTAACATGCAGGAATCTGCTTTTGAATCACTCTTTGCCGGAATGAACTTTTAAGCCCTTCAGTAGCTGTTCCAAAGGCAGGAGTTCTCCACTTAATGTGAAACAGGTCTCAGAAAATACAGCCAGATAAAGCAAAGGAAGAGCAGAATCACTGACATGAGCTGAACAAATAGTGGGATCCAGTTATCTTGTTGCTTTCAATAAGGAATGTCGGGATAAATTAAGTACACAATGGAAATTTGGATCTCAAAACACATGTGAGATCTAAAGTGCTTTTGGGTGTCCAAAATTGGTAATTTAATGGGAATTACCAAAAAGGGAGAAATTCTGAATTCTAAACCCACAGTATCATGTGTTTAAGACTTCACAGTGTTTATTGCCTCAGAAGGTATGAAATTTCTTCATGATTTTAGTATTGCTTCCTGTGATTTTTTTTTTTTTTTTCAGATTTTTGGGATTGGCAATGAAGTTATTTATAAATCAACACTATGAACAGAACTGCTCCTCCACAGTCTGCAGCATGGAGACAAGAATCTTTGCCTTGCTCTTCTCTCTCTTTCTCTTTTTTGAATAAATTTTTTGGCTTGCAATGCATCTTTCCTATTTAAAATTAACTTTTAATATTTCTCAAGCACTGCTGTAGAGTTCAATCCCCAAACCAACAGAAGCCAAAGCAAAGAATTGCATCAACCTCAGTAAGTTTTGGATTATCCATACAATACACTATCAATCACTTTTTTCTTTTGCACAGGCCTGCAACCACTTTGCTACCATGTGGAGAATATCGATGTGGAAATACTTTGCAAGGAAAATTATCAGAAAATGTAGAAAGTCTTGCAGTACTACCCAATTAAAAGAAAAAAAAAAACAGAAGGAAAAGAATACCGGACAGGTTATTATAGCAGCTGCTTCCTGTATTGTTACATTTAGTGACTGGATGTGTAATAGCTTAACATAAAGGAGAACAAGTTTGCTTCCAAATTTCTTCTCCTACATAATTACATTTAGAGTATGGCAAATTTTGAACTTGTAAGAAGATATATTTATTATGTAAACATGTCACACAAACATCATGTGTTATAATTTTTAACTCCACTGTCATTTCCTTGACCTTTTTCAGGAGAGAAGATCAAGCTAAAAATGAAAACTGAGGAAAAGACAGCAAGATCCAAATGTAGTACAAGCCCCCTTATTTTTGGCAAGTTTTCCAGCACAGGACCCAAGGGGTTGATCCCAGCCAGAAGAACACTTTGGCAAACAGAAGTCTTAAATAGCAGACACATCTGCTGCAAAATTTTGGCTGTTGATAAGCCAGAGAGACCTGGTTAAGGACCAAGTAATTTTAATGTCTGCTGAAAGACATATATTTCTGAGCTGATTTGGGATTTGGGGTATTTCATTGTCAAACTGATGATCTAACAGTGAGCGTGTACAAGAGACAGAGATTTCCAGCATTACTGTAACTTACCGAACATTGTAGTATAATTATTAATAAAACAAAGCATCGTGATGACTTGTGAAAGAATGTGGTCTCAGTTACCATAACACCCTGGGGTCATTTAAAGAACACAATATTATTCAGTATTCATGTGGAAAAAATTCCAAAATATTACAATTGCTTATTTTGCAACAGCTACATGTGCTACACAATTTCTTTACAATGCTTATTTTGCTCTGGAGGGAAAGTCTATGCATTACTTTATACTTCTCCAGTACCCTGAACCTTGAAAAACAAGCACTTGCCAAGCATTTATGAATTACACTTCTTAGCCTCAAAATACATACTAGGAGGCAGTGTTATTGTCTCTAGTTTTCATGAAAGATAAAGTGAAATATTCATGATTAACCACAAGAACACTGTTGTCACAATGAACTTAGCCTCTTTGATGGACGAGTCATCTTTTTGTTGAATGTGCTGTACCTAAAATAATGGAGCTTTAACTCCTGCCTGGGGTCTTACTAAGGTATAAATAACAATAGTTGCGGAAAAAACCTGTAGCAGAAACAGAAATATAGGCCTTGGGATTTTCAGCATCCAGCATTTCCTTGAACAAGAGAACCCATCTTCACTTTACTGGACAGTTAGTCAGGCCTGTTTAATTTTTAAATATAAAAGTACAGTTCTTTCTTGGAAGGTATCTTGAGGTTAGACAGTAGCGGTTGTTGCAGGAGATGCAGACACTCCCTTTTAAAACTACTGTTCATGACTTTGCTGCAAATAGTTCAGTATGGTGTAGAGCTGTGAGCCAAAGGATGCTCCGCTCTGACCACACTTCTGCCATTCTCTCTAGTGAGTGCAAAAAAAGCTGGGATGCTTGGGGCCTTTTTGCTTAGGTGACCAGTGTCAGGTAGAATTGTAAAAAGATACAGTTTACCTGGGTTTCATTAGCAGCATGAAAAAGGAGCTTACCCAGCTCCCCTGCAGGGAAGGGCAGAGCTAGTGCAGAAGGCCACCCTGCAGTTCCTGCCCAGGATTTCTTGGCCAGTTTTTTCAGTAAACACTCATTTTTGGAGTGGTTTCATTGCTCAGTAGGTTTCTCTCACTAATGAGGGGGTCTTAATAGGCAGGAAATCTAGAAAAAGAAATAAACCGTGTCCTCCAGCATTCAGTCAAGGTGAAGGGACCTCTAGCCATGAGAAAGAAGGACCTGCTTTTGCCTGGCTTTGTTTGCTGTATCCTGGACCTTAGTTATTTCTAGGGGATTTTATTCCAACGGTGTTTGAAAGGAAATTACTTTTTGCATGCTTGGGAAAGTCTTGCTCTTGACCGAGTATAGCTTTGTCAAGGTGTATTAAGAAGTAAATAACATAACTGGGTATAATTATGGGCTTTTGAAAATTAAGGCAGAGTTCAAGTAGTGTTATCCTGTTGGTGGGGGATGGGAGGGCTGAAGAGAGGTGATCGAAGGGCTCAACTGCTTTGGGAAAATCCAGTTTATTCCTGTTGGATTACACTCTTCAGTATTTTGGAGAAAACTTTGTTTCCTGAAGAAATATGTAAATTGCCAGGTTTTAAACAACTTCATATCAATGACATCTTTTCGCCTCTTGCTACATCTATGACCACTATTAAATGTTGTTCCCCATTCCCAGGTACTGATGCTTTGTACTTTAGTCCCAGTTAGATACACTGTAGCCTTCCCACAATAAATTTGCAGAAAATGCTGGGAGATCAGAAAATTTAATTTCTACCACCTCCACAACTAAAATAACTGTAATAGTCCCTTTGAGATTCTGTACCTGCTGTATACCTCTAAGTTTCTAACACAGTGTTCAAAAAGGAGGCTTTGAAACATGATCCTTGCTTTGCAGAAAACACTATAATCATGCTCTGGAAAAATAAAAAAACCCTGCACCTGGCCATTACCTTTGACCATCCCCCAAAGGGAGGCAACAGATAAAACTACAGGTCTTCCCTCTCATGCTCACGCAATCAAGCCAGCAGAAGAGAAAAGATGCGTGAGCACTCCACCCCTTGTTGCGTATAAGCTGTCCTAGTACACCACGCAGCCTTCTGCCAAGTCGGATAGGACACTTCTGGTGTGATATTTCTGCCACCGTCAAGGATTTCACAGACAGTGCTACACACCGTGAGTCGGCTGCCCAGATCTTCTGAAACATTTGCAAGGGCAAGGGCTCCTCTCTGAAAGAACAGTCCCAGACATCTGGTGTAAAAGTTTGTTCATGCATTTGGTAGTCAGAGTTCTTCTGCAATGTCTGGCAGGCTATTCATTAAAACGTATGTACCTTTCACAGAGACAGCATTAATGGAGCAATAAACGTAGCGTATGTGCTCAAATGCCTCATAGCTGTTTATTGACCCAGTTGTCAGTGCTGTTTTCCAAAAGAAGACGTCTGAAATGCTGCTGGAGCTGCTGCAGTCCATCTGGTGAGTGGGGAGTTTCAGAGAAATACCACCCTTCACTGCCAAGACTAGTAGATGTGGTATTTCAGTGTAAGTAATAAAGTCATGCCTGAGCAGTTCCTCTGGGCTATTTCATCAATATGACAATGTTCACCTGACTGAAACGGGGCAGACGTACTTAATGAGGATCTTCATGAGGTGCTGGACCTGTGCCTGTCAGGAGGATTAAGTAAAAGAAAAGAACTCGGGCAAACTGCTGACCCGTGCTTTGGCAGAGGCTCATTACGAATTTGAAGCAGAAGAGAAAGGGCCCAGCAGCACTTTCAAGCTCTGGGAAAAAGAACCACCAGCAGAAAACACTTGCATTTTATTTGGCCCTCAGCTGCTTGGAGGAGGCCATATGATGGAATGAGCAGGAGGAGAATGAGTTCATTCCCTCTGAAGGGGCAGAAATCACAACTCTTCATACAGGGAAAGGAGGAGCTTTTATTTTAACTTGCTGCAAATAGCCAAGGAATCTAGTAATTATTCTGGCCAGGTTTATGCTAGAAGGACATTGTCAAGTACTTTATAAAACAGATTATAAAACTCTTCAGCACTTCAGCACTTTCTCTTAAATGCATGAAAATAATTCTTCCATTACTAGTTGCAGCCTTCACCATTTGGCAGCAATCTGTTCCTCCTTCCCACTTTAATTTATATTTAAAAAATACCATTACACATACATTAAACATTGAATCTGTTCTTCAGTGGCTTGTAAGTTCACCTCTGCCTATCTGCTCCACAGAGAACCAAGTTTCAGCATGAAGCTATTACATCTAGATGAAGGGAGGAAAAAAGTGGTAAAGGGAAAGGAAATTAAAATGTTGGTAACAGAATTGTATCTGAATTTTGAATTTGAATTTGAATATTCCTTTGGCCATGATCATTACAAAAGCTGACATGATGCAGGAAAGATTATTGCTCAAATTACGTGCTTTACTCCTCTGAAGGACAGGTTGTCAGAATCACATTTAGCAAACAATAACTTCAGCCACAGGAGCTAAGGGGGAGGGAGAGGGTGGATGACAGAGCCACAGGATGATTAGGAAGCAACTGTAAATGGGGGAGAGTTTGTCTTCCGTGATGAAGAGTGTGTCCTGTGCTAACCTCCACATGTCTGCGTGTGTGTGTATGTGTAAGAGGGGCTGAAAAGGAGGGATGCAGCTCCCTTAGCCTCTTCTAGTAAATCTGTTACCACTAAGTGAATTGAAAATGAACTTCTCATGAAAGGGCAGCTCCAGAGAAGGGAGACTTACCTCTCTCTTCCCAAAGCCCCTCACCCCCTTTTTATCCTGACATGCTACTTTATTATATAAAGTTTCCCAATACAGGGATCGATTCCATGTTCCATTTCACTCTTGTGAATTCAGTTGCTGTGTTCTTTCCAACCCTGCCATGGCTCCAGGGAGCCTGCGCTGGGTCCCCTCTCTGGTCTGTAGGAATGGCATCCTTCAAGACACTGGATCTCAATCCTTTACCTCTCCCAGCGTAGAAAAGCCTGATTCTCTCAATATTTGAGTCACTCTTGGTTTTCTGGGTCTGCCCAGCAGTTCCTGGGTTTCTCTTGGGAGCTGGTGGCAGCTTTCTTCAGGCAAGGTATTTATTAGGAACTGCCATCTGCACAAACACAGGGTGGGGAAGGGCTGGCTAAGAAGCAGCTTTCTAACAACAGCAGAAAAAAAAAGGATCTGTGCTTATTGTGGAGTGCAAGCTGAATGTGAGCCAACAGTATTGCGAAAAAGGCACTCTAGGAGGCATATTGTCTGCACAACACATTAACTTATCCTTCAAGTCCTCTTGAAGCTCTTGAAGCCTCAGCTGGAGCACTAAGTATTATTTGGGGTAGAGTAATTAAGAAAGGATGTGAACCAGTTGGACAGAGACCAGAGAAGAACACTGAGAATGATCAGATCTTGGAAAATAAAGGGCTTCAGGAGGGTGACTGAACAGGGGTGGCTTAGCCTAGAAAGCAAGAAAACTAAAGGGAACATAGTAACTGTCTTCAATGTATCAACTGAATATGGAAGGGAATAAAAAAAATCCATTTATGTGCTATCTATAAGAAATAACAGGTCTGTACTGCAGAAAGTGAGATTAATTGAGACAAGAGCAAAAACATTCTCATTGACAATAGTCATAAGTCTGTGGAATAATTTATTCAGTAAGTGTGTAAAGTCTTCCCCAATAAAAGTATGTATAAACAAACATGTTAAACAGACGCTGATGAGAATGACATTATCTACAGATGATGGAATAAATGACATCTTGAATTTCCTTCTGCTCCTATTTCCTATGTGTCTTTGGTTTTTTCATCTTCGCTATAAGAACAAAGCACAGTAAAATGCAGGACCTTTAAAAAAGTCCATATATATGCGTTTCACATTACTGTCTGCCCACGCTGTGTTGGAAAGGAAGGTACACCCAAATTCTTTAGACTGCTCCAGCATGGATCGATCTATACCAATCTGAAAGCCTTCCTCTTGGAAAGAGAGAGAGGCTTTTTATCTGACCTGGGTCATTAGTTCTCTGAGTCTTCACATTTTTAAATGAGTTTGGTAGGCTGAGTGAAAAGTCAACTTAAGCTGTGGTTCTCCCAGGATTTTCTTGTAACCTACAAGTTTTCCCTGCTAGCTGTCCTTTCCTCATCTTGTGATGAATTGTAAGGTCTGCTAGAAAACACACAGGAAAGGAAGACAATGGCCCTTCTTTCCTGTATTTTTTCCTTGATTATTTATATATAAGCTGTACAGGAAATCTCCTATTCACAGAAACAACATGTTCTGCACATAAACTACAGGACATAGTCACATCTGTCCCTAAAGATTTTTGAAATGTAAAGATTTTTGAATGTTACTACAAAATCCACACCATCTTACATCTGAGACAAACTGCAGACTAGCCTGTTAACTTCTGCCTTATTTCCTTTCTTGAAATATGTCCTGTTTAATTGAATAAAGACTACCCTGAAGGAAAGCAAGCTGTGAGGGCAATTTTTTTCCTCTCTCAAAATAATTTCTCAATCTAACCTTTAAAATGTAGCAATGTAAATGAATAAATATGACATTTCTTCAAATGACTTTAATCTATAGAAAATAAGTGGATTAGAGGGTTACTGTCAGGTCAGTTCAGGCTTACTGTTTAGCTTTTGTGGAAAAACTAAAAGTGACAGCTGTAACCAACCTGTTTCAAGTTGAATCATGTGATATTTGTGATATCTTTATTTAGTTCTGATGGCAGCATGTCTCTGCTAAACCTTAAAACCATATTATGCAATTGAACTATGTGGTGTGCAAATCACTTAGCTTCATAGCAACAGCACTTGTAATTTACCTTCTTTTTAATGTATAATTTTTAGAGCAAAGGACATCAGCAGAGTTTTAGAAAATTGTATTTCAAAATATGTTGTTAGGTTCTACTTAACTGTAACACCACTACAGTTGAAAGTTTGTTTAAAATATGCACTGATTTCTGAATCCATTTTCTGCAAATCAGTCCATCCAGAGGAGAGATGTCAGCCAGGTCCCACACAGGAGCTCCCATGCAGTCAGTGGAAAGAACAGGGTATGTCCAGGTTTGCCTGCTGTGCTCTGGTGTGACAAATCTCCTTCCAAAGGTTCCCAGTTTTCCTCCATTTTCTACAGCACGTAAGCTTCCAAGTCTGAGTTATTTATCTCTCAGATGTCCTAAGTCAGGTGAGAACAAGGATTTTGAATTGGTACCAGGCAGTCTGATTGTCAGGAACTACTTACAAAGCAAAAAATATTCAGTATCAGAAATACTTGTTTTTACTAGGAAAGGCGGAGTGGCCAGAGCCATGTTTTTCTCAGGGGTGCCCAGGGACAGGACAAGGCGCAATGGGCACAAGCTGAGACACATGATATTCCAGCTGAACACAAGAAAAAAATATTTTACTGTGGGCCACATTTCATGAATGAAGGAACTTTTTTGGTTTTTACTTTAGCTAGAGTGTGTGATATATTTTAAAATCCCTGGAGACTCTAGACTATTAGGAGTCAAGCTATCATATTTACCTACTCTGTAAAAAAGCTGAACAGTCCAAAGGGGTAAATGTAACTGTTTAAAGATCACCTGTTTTAAAAGCAAAAAACTAAAGCACCCACCAGGACTGAATCATACTGGAAATGCAGTAAATGTGTTTCTAGCAATTTCCTATATAGAAAAGATTATTTGTACTTCCTGGTCTATGGGTGTCTTTACTTAATATTATGTAGTACATTTAAATAGATGGGGAAATCTAAATGAGAAACCAGGTATTTCCTCCTAATTTTTGCTTCCCTGCATCCAATTTAAAAAAAAAAAGCTTCATGTTGTTTTAAGACTTGGAAAACTGTTTTCCATGGAAGATAAATACATTTAATGTAGTCCTTTAAAATTATACTTGTTTAAAGTAAATTAAATACAGTCAAAATTTCAGACTGGATTTTCCATTTGATATACGTACAGACCAAAAACTTTCTGCAACATTTATTTCTACTCTGTCCAGTACAGTGCATGTACTTTTTCTATTTTGAGACATCTAAGGTAAATGTTCTTAGTAAAACCCCAAACTATTAACCTCCAGACACTTTAATTCAAAAGAAGCAACCAACACTTTATCAAAAGCAGGTATTAAAAGGCTACTGGAAGTTCATATTGATGCATTTGTCTGTAACAGAAGACAATTATTAAACTTGTTATGTACCACAGAGAAGTGAAATGACATGGAAGACCTCCAGAGTTTGAATTAAATTTTAGACATATTCTGTGATCTTTTCAGATTTCCCAGTTACAGTATTTCAGATTATTTATAGAGGTAGACAAGACAATTGTTCTTACAGGAAAGATTCAAGAGAGAAAATATGGCCTCTTGGGAAACTAGTAATTCAGACCCTGCAAACACAGATGAAATCTATGCAGGGATTCTAATATAAATCTCTGTACACAGCATCAAGGATTGGCTCAAGATGATGCAAAACAGCTATCCGGAAGGAATAGTTACTATAAGGATGTAAAATGTATGTGTGTTTGGTCAAAAGTGCATGTATTTGACAATCTGATGAGCCTTACACATACAAATTCTGGTCCTGAAATGTTTATTTATAGCATTTGTTGCAACCTCATTTGGTAGGACAGCTCACATATGTAAAATTTGCATGATGATAACTGCAGGATGTGCATTTGCTAAGACAGCCTGACAAGACACTAGTTTCACCCTTGATTTCCTGACCTCTTCCCTAAGCTTGAAGAGTTCTTGCTGCTTTTGATTTATCACCTTCCAAATCTGCAATGTGTTTCAGTCACAAAAATAATTTTGGAATGCAGACATCTATTTAAAAAGGCAGTATAAAGGAAACAGATATAATATATTATTAATGGTACTTATCTGGAACATTTTGCCATGAAGGAGCAGTCTGTTTATTTAAAGTGTCCTGTCTTGGAGTAGTAGGTTCCAAAAAATCATGCAGAATTCCTACATAGTTCTTTCTGTGATCATGTCTTGTCATGGTCGAGACGGACAAACGACACGTACGCATGCTATAGTACAAGCAAAGCAGTTTATAGTAGCCTCTCTTCTAACTCC
>JAVJGH010000054.1:12349148-12363419 GCA_035590175.1 Aviceda leuphotes
TCAACACATTCCTTAAACTTAGTTTCCCAGGCATGCTTCCCATCCTCACACCTGCAAACTGGTCAACACACTCCTTAGCTTAGTTTCTCAGGCTTGCTTGCCATTCTTTCTTGTTCTCTCAAGGGAACACTGCAATCTTGTCAAGGTCAATATCCTCCCCAGGCCCCTTGGCCCAGCCGAGTTCCTCCACAATGTCTGACAAATAACATGGCATTTAATTCTCTAAGTTGTTAAAAGATTTGCATGCGTTCTTTAAATAAATACAAAATTAAAAATGGCAAGAGAGGTTGCTTCATCATTCTTAGTACATAGCTGCATCAGTAATGTTTATTTCCATCTTCTTACAAGAGTATTCACTACTACTGTTAATAACCACTAGAAGTACATGGTTTCACAAAGGGCAAATCGTACCTGATGGATCTAGTTGCCTTCTACAATGGAGTGACTGTATCAATGGGCAAGGGAAGAGCAACAGAATTCATCATGTAGACTTCTGTAAGGCCTTTTACATGGCTCCCCAGAACATTCTGGCCACTAAATTGGAGAAGTATGGGTCTGATGGATTGGCTGTTAGATGGATGAGGAACTGGCTGGATGGCTGTATCTAAGGAGTTACAGTCAATGTCTCAATCTCCAAGTGCAAACCAGTAATGAGTGCAGTCCTTCAAGGGTCTGTGCTGGGACCAATATTATTTAACTTCTTCATCAATGACGTAGTGGGATTGAGTGCACCCTCAATAAGTTTGCAGATGACACCAAGCTGAGTGGTGCGGCTGATTCACTAGAGGGAATGGATGCCATCCATAGGCACCCGGACAGACTTGAGGAATGGGCCTGTGCAAACATCATGAGGTTCAACAAAACCAAGTGGAAGGCCCTGCACCTGAGTCAGGGCAATCACCAGTATCAATACAGGCTGGGGGATGAAGGGATTAAGAACAGCCCTTAGGAGAAGGGCTTGGGGATACTGGTGGACAAAAAATTGGACATGAGCTGGCTATATGCACTCACAGCCCAAATAGTCAACTGTATCCTGGGCTGCATCAAAAGAAGCGTGGTCAGCAGGTCGAGGGAGGGGATTCTCCCCCTCTATTCTGCTCTGGTGAGACCCCACCTGCAGTTCTGTGTCCAGCTCTGGGGTCCTCAGCACAGGAAAGACGTGGACCTGTTGCAGAGTCCAGAGGAAGGCCAACCAAAATGATCAGAGGGCTGGAACACCTCTCCTGTGAAGAAAGGCTGAGGTAGTTGGGGTTGGTCATTCTGGAGTAGAGAAGGCTCTGAGGAGACCTTATTGCAGCCTTTCAGTATATAAAAGGGGCTTATAAGTAAGATGGAGAGAGATATTTTACCAAGCCCTGTAGTCACAGGGCAAGGGGCAATGGTTTTAAACTGACAGAGGGTAAGTTTAGACTGGACATAAGAAGATGGTTTTTGTGATGAGGGTGGTGAGGCACTGGAAGAGGTTGGCCAGAGAGGTTGTGGATGCCCCATCACTGGAAGTGTTCAAGGCCAGGTTGGATGGGGCTTTGAGCAACCTGGTCTGGTGGAAGGTGTCCCTGCCCATGGCAGGGGGGCTGGAACTAGATGGTCTTTAAGGATCTTCTTTAAAGAAGATTCCAACCCAAACCATTCTATTATTCTATGTTTCTATGATTCTATGATTCTAAGTACTTATAGACTTCATTTTCAAACACTCTCCTTAACTTAAGCTCACCATTTGATACTTGTGTCATCTTAAAAAACACTTCTCAGAGACTGGGAAAGAACCTCAGATGCCCCTCTTGTTTATATGCAGATGGCCCATGCCCTATATCGTACTTAAGGAGGCTGGGACAAGTTTCAGAGAAGTAGAAAATGTTCTAATGGAGCAAACAGGGCTGGGTAGAAGATGGGGAAGGGGACAAAAATAAAATATGTTAATTATTGGCACAGTAAGAGTTAAATACCCCACATGAGTTATGCCTTTTTGCATTATCTGACTAAGCTTTTTAATGATAGGACTTTATGCTTATAGATTTGCTGCTTTGGGTCATCTCAGAGATTATAAATGGGAAAAAAAAAGAAGAAATTATTGTTGTATACTTTCCATTTTCAGGGGAATACTGTGATGGTTTTATTGGTCATAAATCAATTAATATTATCAGTTCAAGTAGTACATTAAACAAACAACACAATTGAGCCAGCATCACTCATACTGAAAAGTATGGAATGATCTCCCAGTTACCTACTCTGACTTTTGCGACATGTGTTTTAAATTTATACATGTAACTGAAAGGAAATGAGCATGTACTCCAGAGCACAAATTAAAATATTCCTCCAGCTATAGTGGTGCTCTTTATATTTTATTCACAGGTAAAATAGAATTGAGTCATCTAAGAAAAAAACAGACATATGGTCTCTGTTCTGCTGTTTGCATAGCAAGAGTAGAGGAGGAGGTAACTCCTGAAATTAACTTTTAGAAGTAAGAGTGGTAGCAGAGCAGTGTTGGCTAGTCAGGTCCCATTATTCAGATGCTATCACACTATTTGCTTGTTTGATCACTTTTGAAGCACATACAGAAAGGAAGCTCTGTCGCACAGGGAAGCTCCTTGTCAAGAAAAAGTTTGTCCCCAGTGCTGCTTCTCCTTTTGTAAATTATAGTGGCTTTGTTCTGACTGAATCCAGTGGCAGAGACCATCTGAAAATAAAAAAAAAATATGTTTTGTCCTCTTTCCAAAGTAGGCTCTGGTAAAACTGGCAGGAAAGAGAATGAGTGTGGAAGTAGTTAGAGGAGCTTGTCTGCTCGCTTTTAGTGTGGCTTATACCCAGTTCACTCTTCAGCAGCTTAAAATCCAGGAATTTTACAATTTTTCTTGCTAGTCAGTTTTTGCATGACATGGAGACCTGAGATATCTTTTATTCTATGGGAGACAGCATTCTTACTGCAGGTTTGGGGTCATAATCTAATCTGTAAAGTGTTTGTCTAAAAAAGAACATCATGGCTTTTGCTACTGAAAACAGGAAAAATCCTGAACAACCCCCTGGTATTCAATTGTAATTAGAATTGATTTTCTCAGTCCGTTGGGTTTATTGCTGCATCTCATCCTGTTATTGGTAACAGGAGCTGTACCAAAAATAATATCCCCTTCATTGTGCCAAACTGATACTGTCCAATGCTTTCAAAAAGCAAGAATATCGCCAAATAAAATAGATTTCTGTGAATGAGCTGGTGTGAAGTCATGAACCACTTTTAAACTCATTTTGCACATTGAACTTATTTAAGTACTGAAAACTGGTTGAAATACTGCACTAACTTAGAGATGACAGGAGTAGCTCCTCCCAGTAAACTATAGCGCAGTCAGATTGCAGTCTCTGGCTGATGTGTAAATATTCACCATTTTGGTAGGTGGTCTGTTTCTAATGCTCATAGCATTTTATTTTATAACATGGAAACAATAAAGTTGTTAACTGATTCTTTCCTTCACCTCTTTCTGTGGGTCAGGTTAGCTTTTCTATGTGTCAATGTTTCTTCTTTTCTCTTTCACTGAAAAAAAATTCATAGGGCTCTAGGATCATGATTCCCTTCCATACTGGAAAACGTTATAAGGGGTGCCTAAGCTCAGGTATGCAAAATACCTTTGCGTTAATGTGATGCTGTGTTCCAGCAAATTACTTTGAGTACATGCCATCTGGCATAGCACTGCTCTGTCCGAACCTGCAGCAGTATCTCTCCTCTGCCGACCAGGTCAACAGATATGGTTTGGTACTGTCTCAGCAACCAGTGGGGCACAGTGTAAAATCTTGAATTTGATTATTTCGCAGCCTTTCTGCCTTAAATCATTAAAACTCACTTAGGCCTGTATGGTGAAATTAACAAAAATTGAAGATGGGTAGAATATTAGGAGCTTTTCAGATCAGCCTGTCCTTTTTCTTCAGATTTTAGTGTCAATTGCTTGGCACAAAAATCTTTAGATTTTCAAAGATGATGAACAGATCTCTTTACAACTGGATTTATTGTGTGATAACATGTTGAAGAGAGTTTGCCTTCTTTCTTAATCTGTATCGTGAAAAACAGGCTTGAAATTGATGAGAGAGAAAAAGCAGAAAGCGGAATGAGAGAAAGAGGGGAGAAATCAATTTACCTAAGAAATACCAAGTTGTTCTGTGGTCATGAAATCAGTGTCTTGAATCTCAGTTAAACTGAAGTTGCTGGCATAGACCAAGCAGAAGGGGAAACTGAATCTCAGCTCCCCCCACTGCAGGTGGGTGCTGTCAATGCTGGGCCGCTTGCTGGTCTGGGAAATACATTTTCTCCTTTCTGCTGTTGAGCAGTCATTCCACTGAAGGTGAGTTTGCCTTATACAATGCTGCACAAATTGATTCTGACACAACTCTGGTTTTGAAGAAAATTTCCTTTTATTTGTTTTTGTGGTCAACTGTACACACATTTTTCTATCCAGCAGCTCCCGTGAAAACTATTAATACCACTACAGCAGCCAGCCAGAGTAAAATTGTCTGTCCATGTTGGAAGAAAGTTATTGAGATGTCAACAGGCATTCAACAAAATGGAGAAAATGATGGAATTGTGGCTGAACTCCAATCTATGGAAAACTAATTACATGTGAAACCATGACATAAGGCATATGTTTTTGTTCATTTCCTTTGTGTACCAAGTCAGTTTGACTTGATTGTAATATTATGAGAAGGCTTTTATCATCTACAGCACAACTCACTGTAGGGCTGAGATTAGAAAGTGGTTTTATAACATTTCAGTGAAAGTAATCTGTGTTATTGCTCACTGGAGAATGCTGTCATTTTAAGAAAAATGCACAGTTCAGAGATCACAGTTCCAGGAGGGTGGAAGAAAATCAGTCTTGGCCTGATCCCTATTGCCTTTAGCTTAGGAAGAGTTACGGAAAAGCCTGAAGTAGTCTACCTACTGAGTGCAGGGCAACTACACATCTAAAATACTTGTAGACCACCCTACTTTTGCCTTTTGTACAAGCATTCACATCTGTGCTCTCTGTTTGGGAGGAACAGATGTGCAGAATAATTAATACAATCCCAAAACAATAGGAAACACCCCTTGATCTCAACTGGAAACACCAAGTGCAGCAGCATGAGAATATGCAAAAGTGGTTTGTAGAGCAAAGAAAAAGAACCATCCTTCAGCCACCTTCTCCAGCAAAAGTTTCCTGCCCCTGAATCTCTTTTAAGAAATAACTTTTCTCTAGTAAGAGTCTCATGACAAGATGTCTGATCTTGTAAGGCAGGAGAAAGAAAAAAACTGAGTTAAGAAAAATTAATTAATGGAATTAAGATTAATTCTCATCAAAACATTCTATCTATTACCAAAACACAATATAAACATGTAATTAAGCATGAATATTGTGACTATACAATTAAAAAGTAATGACATACCTGTTAAGTTAGATGATTCATTCCACAGTTCACTGTCAGTTTCAGCTCATTTATTCCAAAAAGCCTAATATAATGTTGATTTTATGCATTCATAATATCTAGAGGACCCACAAAGGGAGGAAAGGCATGTGAACCTACGTGTACATATTGGTGGTTTTGTATCTGCTTCCTTAACTGTTATATGCAAGTCAAGTGCACAGGCAGAGTATTTGCCTAGTTGTGGAGTACTTGGTTTCAAGATATGAAATCTTAAAAGCCCAAGCATATGGTAAATTCTTATTTATATAAAATGGATTATTATATGCAGGCAGTTTTAAGTTTAACAGCTTGTATGGGACATATTTGTGATACTTCATGACTTTTTTAAAAGCAGTTTGCAGTGTTCTTTTGTACTTCCCTTGATTAATTTGCTCATTAACAGATCTCTTCACTTTTACAAGGCCTCCTCACGCTGCAGCTGCAACTTAACCTACAAAAGTACTTCCCCAAATCTTAAAGAAAGGAAAAAAAAAAAAAAATAAGGCATTCACTCTGCCATTAATTAATTCACATATGGAATTCTCCAGATGCCAACACCATCTCTTTCATCCCAATAGCATCTGAGGTTAAATGCTTTTGGGCATAAAAGAGACCTTACCTCAGTATCTTTAAAGCGACTGCTTTTTAATTACAGGGATGATAGACCAGTTCCCTAACTGAGCAAAGTTTCCAGCAGGTATGAGCTCCTAGGATGGCTGTTACAAGTACCACCTTCACAATCTTCCTTTCAGTACTGTTCTTGTACACAGAGATCTCGATCAGGAACAACACTGGCCATTAAATGTCTCACCTGGTCACTCACCGACTGGCTAGTCCACGGGGACAGAAAGTGAATGTGTTGGTCCCAGGTCAACACTGATTCCCTGTTTTAGAGACAAATGAAGGAGAGATTCAATACCCTTCTGAGATGTGTGTCATGTTTTAGATGCTACGAGTGATGGAACACTTTTTGTATGGCCCCTGCAACTCATTGAAGTCATGCAAAAATATGGCCTTTCTGTGCAGTGAGGTATAAATTAGATTAAAACTTTTATGGCAATGGTCCTATGGTAGAGCAAGTTACTATTCTATGAAAATGCACAGAAGAGAGGCCTCTGCTGCTAATGGTACATTTACTAGTGTGCTACTTTTTTAATGCACTGATTCTTCTAATCAGGGATAATTACAAGCTCAGCAATCATCAGCAAACAGTATATATATCTCATATGAAGAATCTGGGACAAGTATTTAAGAACAACTACCGCTGGTTTTGTTTGTTTGTCTGTTTGTTTGTTACACCACTTATGCCATTCATGCCAGTTTCTCATTTGTTTTCTATCTCACCGATGCTTGAGTAATCTGTGTTTAACCAGGTTGCTTGGAATACTGTGCTCATTTTAGCCAAATGGCACAATTAAAGTTGGTCTGGTACATTGTTTCTGAACTGGAAATATTCCTGTTCATGTAAGACAGTGCACTGTAGTTCTTAAAGTTTCCAAGCAATAAAGAGTAGACTGCAACAGGAATTTTCATGGCAGATGCAGCTCTGCTAAACAGAGAGAGACAGGTAAGGAACTAGCATGTACACTCTCAGCACCATGATATAGAATTTATGAGGTATGTACAGCTGCATAATCATTAACATTTGAGTCCCACACACATTCTTTTAAAATCAAATCTTATTATCTATAATTGTTCAAGTGAACTTTAGTGAAGCACACTGTGAAAAGTGTTTACTAGCATTTACTATTTAATTCAATCTGGACTAAAAGTTTAGATAGAAAAAAGGAATAAATACAAATAAAACAAATAATTCTTGTAAAGCATTCCATTCACATGAGAAAAGATTACCCCACAATTTTAGCTGGAAATGAATAATTCGTTCCAACATTGAGGAGAGGCTACTGATTTGCGGTGATCTAATTTGGGAATTTTATTTTATAACCCACATGTTTCCTTTATTACACATCTCTACTTTGTTATGGACAGGGAAGAGCAGTGGGAAGGTGTTGTCCTACCTCCAACATATGTTCAGAACTTAGTGTCTTTTGTTAGTCCATTGCTTACAGTTTTAAAGTCTTCAGATCTATCTTATATTCTATTAGGTCTCTCCTCCTCCTCTTGTCTTCCTCATCCTCCCACCAAAAGCAAACCCCTTCAAATCCTGACAAGACTACATACACACTGACATTAACAACAGACCCACATACACAAATACTGAGTAAGAGTTTGCTCCACTGAAAAATGATTTAAAAAAAAAAAGAGAGAAAAAAGGCTAAATTAGGGTCTTAAAGAAGTTGCTGATTGAAATGAGCTAGTATATAACAAAGCTAATACTAGGTGTGTTGGCTTTAAGTATCTAACGACTAGAGACATGTGCTAGAGTAGCGTGCCTCCAGCATATTACTTGCTGAGGTCTGGGTTCACCTCATCCACATGTAGGGACCTAATTGAACAACTGATGTTCAGAGCTGAATCCCCCTTTGCTGCCTCCCTCCCAAAGAGGGAATGAGTGAGGGTAAATTGGCCCCGCCAAGATCTGGCGAGAAGAAACTCCTCTGTTGTCTGAAAAGGAAGAATGGTGCTTTGGGGTCCAGCTGGTTGAAGTGAATCTGGTCAGGCAACCCTTTTCAGAAAAGTTTGGAAAGCAAAGGGCTGCTAGCAGAACCTTTCAGCTCTCCTTTCTATTCTCACTACGTTTGTAAATTAGTAACTCAACAGAGCTGTGCTTATGTACAGTGTGGAAGATAATAGCACGTGGGCTTTTACATATGGGCATTTGCACTGGTCAGTATCTACAAATGCAAAATCATACCTGAGGAAGAATGAGAGAGGCTAGGATTTCTTGCTTTTATTTTAAAGAAGAAAAGACTGGCCTCCTGAATTCTGAAAGAAAATCCATCAGTTCTTCTGCTCTTGCAGGTTTTAATTCACTTGAAGAGTGAATTAAAACCAGAAGTCAAACAATCCATAACAAGTTTAAAAAACATTAGAGAATTAATTTAAAAAATTGTTTATTGATAAAAGTTTCAAAATACTGATAAGGTTTCATTTCAGTATTAGAACAAAAATTTAAGAAATTTTCCCTCATACCTGATTTCCAGTGGATTAAAATGTCTGGCAGAAAGAGGCTGAGACAGAAAGAGTTCTTTTTCTTCCCACAAAAATGAAGTTGTGAAAGAGAGATTTAGATTTCACCTTTCAAAAGTTTCATCAAAATTAGGACATTTCTCCTTTCATATAGGTGCATATAATCTTTCAGCTCTTTTCCATAATCAAAAAAGCTGGTGGAATGTTATGTGTCCCTGTTTTTTTGAAGCCAGATACACCACAGTAATAGGCTTAGTCTGGGAGCAGTGTGGAGTGAAGACACGTAATGCTGTGCATTAACCTAAATCCTCATTGACATTCCACTGTGCTACTGCCCATATTACCTACTAAGTGTCTTTAAGCACTTTGAAAGACCTTATAGTGAGGTTCTTGGACTGCTCTGTGTAGCAAACATTACAGAACAAGGTTTTAAAGGGCAGGAGATAAGGGAAAGATTGAAGTGCATTTTTCAATACCTTTCTGCTTTTACCCTTACTCTTCTTCACATGTACCAGAGTTCTGGTGATAGTACTTCTACAATGGATTTGGATCTTCCTCAACCAAATTCAAACACCATTAATCAGAAAATTCAACTTAAATGTCGTTTTGTCCAATGACCTAATCAGAAAAAATAATTAATTAATTTTATTCATATAATATATAAACTATAGTTATTTTAGCTCTATTTTTGATGCTATTATTAAAGAAGTGGATTTAATGGGCCAGCAAAGGCATCCATTATTCTATCCCTGCCTGTTAAAGCATCTACACTGTCATGAGATGATGGGAATGTCTGCACAGCTTTGCAGGCTCCTCATGTGAGTTAAGGATGCCCATCATTCCCTCAGACACTCTTGTTTGTTAAAGTGTTTTTTTGCTGATGGGTAGGGACTAAATGTGGTACTTTTCAGTTAAAAACTGCCTGAATTTGAAAGCAAGGTACAATTCCTCACAACAGTGTAGATTTTCAACCTGAGGACATTAAGGCCATTCAGATCTGGATCTTTTATTATTTTTTTTTTCCCACAACCCCAGAGGACTGGTTTACATTAAGAAATAATACAAAGATGGCAAAAATGGCTACTTTTCAGGTGAATATTCTACTTACTTGACCAGCTCTGTGAACTCTAGCAAGGCAGCTATTTGATGTCACTAAAAATGCTCCCCATGCTACTTTCAGGCTGTATATAGCTGCCTTCAACTCTTTTCTCCAACAGAGAAAGAGGAAGAGACTGAGGAAGAACTTGGACAGCTTAAATCTTTCTGCTTTGGGGACTAACTATTATGTTCTGGCCAGCAAGTTCAGTTCATGGCTTTGAGGTAGGTGCCAAGGATCAGGTTTTTAGGGGCATCTTGGGACCTAAAATATTTCGAGAAGTGGGTGGACCATAGGCCCTGAGGACAGCATTGCGGTGCTAAGGTAGTGGTGGCACTGAAGAAAGCCAGAGCTCTGATCCTGGGGCTGTTTGCCAATACCCAATGCTGCACAGCAGAGAAGATATTTTGGGTTGTAAAAAATGTCATCTTCTGTTTGGGATTCACATCTTCAGATTTTGTCCAGGTGTCTGTGTAGCTGCCCAGTCCTTTCCCACAGACTCACAAGAATGCAAGCGGTGACCACAGCACTGCTTTTTTATTCCACACTTTGGAGGTGAGAATGTGGGAGATCCAGATGTGTACTTCCTTCTCTGTCTGGAGGCATCCTGGCACCAACAAGTAATGTACGAGTAAAAATGATTACTCCCCTCATCTCCTCCTGAACTACTTCTTGTTAGCATGGATTACATAGATGTTCACTGGGCTCAGGGGAAGAGAGGGAGTGAATGGATGAGTCTATTATGAGGGCTGTCACCCAATAAGGACAGATCAACCCTTCCATCCCTTCTCCCCTGAACAGAGTCACGACTAACTCAGGCATATTTTCATTCATAACACTCTGTCTAACCATGCTTATTGAATCTGGTCTCCCCGTTAGGGTGGATGGAGAAATGCATCATCTGCGAATCTTGGTAGAGCTTAGGTCTATTTGCTGAGCATGTATGGACATGCCCCACATCAGATACTCAACCATCCTAAAGAACAGATGACAACATGGCAGCCTGTAGGCCTTAATCATCTCCTAAGCCAGGCAATCATTGCTGGGGAATTTTAAGTATCTGCATTTTCAACAGGGTACCCAAGAGCGGTGGCTGGACTCTTGTTTTCCCCCAGTTCCTTTTGCAGTTCTGGCCCTACACTATATGTGTTTCCAAAATCACAATATGCGAACGCTTTTGCCGCTGTGGTACTGCTTGTTTTTACTAGCTTATTTTAAAAGCATTCCATTTGACTAAATCACTTGCTTTAACTCCCAAACAATGAAAAATTACTAACTTGATTTTTTCACTGGAGGCCAATCTTCGCTTACATCAAGGAGAGTTTTTCCATTATGTCTACAGGCAGCTTGGTTAATCTTGCTAATAGAGGCAAAAACGTCCTTTTTCCCATCTAGTGCTGGATCATTTATCTTGCCCCCTTTCTCTTGCATGAGAGTTCCTTATTCTGGTACAAAGAGGAAGTCAGTTACAGCTGTAACTTCACATATTTCCAATCTGTCAACCATTATTTTAGGCATAGGCAGTAATGATTGACATGTATTGTATAGTTCTATAGATTACTTTAAAGGAATTCTACTTCTGCTTCCACTAGAGCAGCAAGTTCATTAAATTTTTAGCATTCTCTTCTTGTAGTTATAGCCTTTCTTTGGCTTAGAGATAGAAGAGGGGGATGAATTCACCCACCATAGGTGAAGATCTAGATTCACTTCACTTTATTTTTTGTGTACAGTGAATTTGATAGGTCTGCTTGATGATCCATCTGCCTGATGTCATGGTTAGGCTAACTGCTATTATCCTCACCTTGTGGACAAATAGATTAGGTCCATTAAGGGGTCGGTGGACCACTGATGTTAGCACAGCTGAGGACCAGGCCCAGGAAATTTGGGCTGTGATGAAGCTGTACCTATAACACCAGCTCTTTGAAAGGATGCAGATAAATAGGCATGTGAGTAGGATCCATGCACATATTTTTACTTTATGTGTGTGGTTTTTGTATGCTGAGATTAACTCTTCCATCTTGGAATACATACGTGTTATTTCTTTTTAAATTAATCTGAAAAGTGATTAAAATTTCTGGCTTGCCATGTAGCATATTACCATACAGTGACATATGTAATTCATCACTAAATTAAAAAAACTACTTAGCAATTTTTTTTTCAGACTATTCTGGTTAGTATTTGTGAATTGATAGAGTAGAACATTTGCTTTGAAGACTTTTTTGTGGGGGGAAAAAAAAAAAAAAGATCATGCCTCTAGTCTACCAGTTAGTATATGGGATCAAAACTATACTGACTAATGGTCCTGATCAGGGGTCTGCTGTGAGAGTTTTCCTTCCATTGGCTTTACTAGTCTTTGGAACAAATCCATGTGAGTACACATACACAAGGAAAGAATTTGGCTCAAGACACATAAACTGTTTAGAAACAAACTGTTACTTTAAAAATTTTGTATTATTACTTCTAGTATTGCTTACAGGATTTCTACTTATTTCAAAAAGCATAGTTTACACATCTTGGACTCTTGTATACTCATTCATCTTTCACATCTGATCTTTCACATTGCTTACACAATACAATAACTTTGCTGTTTACCTTTTATTAAAAAATAATAATTGAATCCTGAAGATGTGGTTTAGACCAAAAGAAGGAGGAAGATGATTAATAATAACTTATTCTTCCCTCCAAAGATAACATTTATGTGAATGTTAAACAAAATTATCAAGTCTGCATTTGTGTGTCATGCTTCCTCTGCATGCTGAGCTTTCTTTTTCTTTCTTCTGGTGCAATTCCTGGATCAGGTTTAATGTAGAAACAGAAACACAATATGGCCATGATCTTTCTGGCAGTACTTCCAGACCAACTGGAGCAAGAAATGCCTAGACACCATCTTCCTGAAGCCCATTGGTTCTGAAATTTTCAGGGTAGTTTTGCAGACACAAATGCTTGAATAAAGTAAATAAGGATGCGTCCACGTTTCTCCAGTGTCAGTGTTTTTATTTTGTGGTATGGTGCCCTACTCCCACTGAAAGTCTTTCCCTTCCCCTGAAGCAAGTACTGCTCTCTTATTGTTGAAAATTACTAACAAAATCTGCCAAATTATCTATAATGATACTGGGGATGTGGAGAAAGTTGCTTTAACAAGTTAAAAGAGGCTCAATATTTTAGATCTCTTACATGAACATTTTGTACACACCTCCTCTCTCTTTCTAGTCCTGGTCACACATAATTTGTTTTTAACACATTGGCAGGTATGTGCTCATTAAATATAAGCATCCTTCAAATATAGCTTCCCCAACTCCACAGTCTGTCATCTCAGACATAGAAATTCTGTGGTTCCCTCATGTCCAATTTCAGGAGAGACAAATTACAGAGCAGGCAAATTTCACAAGTAAATTCCAGGTCTCAGAGGCTATCGCTTGGAAGCCTAATATCCATTAGCCTGATTAATCTATTTCCATTTCTTCCCTTTTGGGAGAGTAATATAAGTTCTTGAGATGAATAGCTATGACATCTGGTTTGAACTAAAACTTTCTAACCCACCTATTCCCCTAACAGAGAAGCTGGCAATAACCTTAGGTTATCGTCTGTGAACGAACACTCTCATGTCCAATACCCCCGACATCATATCTGAGCTTCCATGAAGCTCTGTGACTGCATGGAAGTGATACTTGTTGAATAATTTTATTTTTGTGGCACATAAAAACCACCCAGGCAAGGACTGTGTTATGGCAAATGCTGTATACAATATATGATTATGCTTCGCATATGCCCCTAAGGATCTTTTGTTTAGTATCTGGCCCTTATCCATCCTTAGATACTTAGCCAGCAGAACCAAGTATGTAACTCATCTCCTTATTACTAGCCTTCTCTCAAGTATTGGAATTTGCATATATGCTTATTCGCTGAGCAAAGATACATGAGAAATGGAGGGTAACATGAATTAACTGAAGCATACTGTTGAACATTGAAATAAACTGCAAACCTTCATAATTTCTCCTGGGGGAATGAAATAAAAAAAATTAATAAAGATCTTTTTTCAAACGTGATTCTCAACCTCTTAAAAATAACAAACATCTATGCCTATAGCTGTGTTTTATACTTTATGTCAATGGGAATATTCTGGATGTACTCAGCTCTGATTATGTCTTGTTTAAAGTAGATATTCTGGAAAAAAAATGGACTCAATAAAAATGAATGAGTTGAAAGACATCTTGAGGAGACAAAGGCTATTTTATTGTTATGTATAATTACAATATTCTTTAAAAATCTGAGAATTATTTACCTTAAATACTTTCTATATTTCTCATCAAGGAGAAGGAACATTGAAAAATAAACTGAAACATGAAGCATAGAGTGTATTTTACAGAGAACTTTAAAATCTACAATCTGAATAACAATTCAAGAAAACTTGAATCTATTTTTTCTATTTACTGTTAATGTTAAACATGTTTTTTTAAAGGAAAAAAATTCCTCTCATCTTGATGCCATCCAGACGTTGATTAAATAAGCTCTGATATCTTGTTATTATTTTGATTTTATTTAAATTTATTTTAATTTAAATGATTGTCAGTGATATGGAGGTATAATCTATGAAATGCAGTAGTGGGCTCCTACCTGTATGAAGTGCAGGGAATGTTTGCATCTTTTCTTATATGACTTCTAGAAGG